>SKCR01004756.1:0-26322 GCA_019454045.1 Zanthoxylum bungeanum | reverse complement strand
TGTCATAAGTATATTATTATTTAATATAATTATGACATAAATATAAATTGATTTTTGAGACAAAAATCAAACCCTTCTCTCCCTCTCTAATTACCGAAACAGTGAGCTCTCAAAGCTCTCTCCAATTCTTCATTTGTTTTGTGGCAAGACAAGAAGAAAGTGTGCTTGTTTGGAACTCTAACACACAACTTTGGCTAGCAACATCAAGGGATCATACAAGGTGTTATGGGAAACTCATCTTAGAGCTTGGAAGGATCAATTAAAGCTTGGAGCTTCTCTTTACTGCTTGGCCGAATCCTCCACTGCACAAAGGAGCAACTTTTGTTTCATCCATTGCATCCACATTCCATTTTTGTGAGTATTGTTTCCGCCATTACTTCAATCTAGTTCATTCTTATATATATTTTGCTTGTTTTTGATCTTGGGACATGGTTATTAGATTTCCAACATATTTTTTTCTTTTATCACATTGTATTCTTCTTAGACTTCCTAGAAATCTTTGAAGAGTTTGTTCCACCATGGAGATACAAAGTGGGTTTCCCTTTCTTCAAATCATGTTATGCCTAGCGTAACATATTATGAAGCTCTTTATATGTGGTTTGCATCGAATGCATCACAAAGCCAACATATGTACCAGGTAAAGAAGACAAGATCAGATATTGGCCTAGCCAATCATCCATCTAAATGCCTTGTCATTCCATATATCGAATTTGGTCAATCTTGTTCCAAACATGAATGATAACCACTCATTGAGCGTAGCATGGAAAAATTCCTTAGACCTCCGAAATACCTCATTTCTTGATTTTCTTTGAACAACTCCTTGAGTGCTCTTGAAATGCTCCAAGCATTTGATACATCTACGTTCAATCTAAAAAAAAGTAGAAATAAATTCGACAGACATTAGATTGAGCGTAGCATACCTCAATCGATCTGATTCTAAGTCAATGCGGATGTTCATTTCATACTCTAAGTAGTTTAAGACTCTTTATCCAAAAGTTGCGCTAATGGATTTGCAACAGCCATCTACAAAACAACATTTAAATCCTAGCAGTACATGTTTCATTTCAATATAAAAACACTAATTGATTATGGCATTTTAAATCTATTAGTGCCATCCCCCTACTTTACGTAAATTTCATAGTGGGAAGTGGATCCCATGAAATTTACTCCAGCCTCACACTAATGACGATATTGGCCTTTGTAAACTCATTAGGTAGACCTCCAAGGTCAATCACATCATATGACTCCTAGTTTGGTCCTGCACCGTTTCTTATCCTCACACTAATGACGATATTGGATTAAGACGTGTTCTAGGTGTATACTTGTCAATGTGCACTAATGAGCTTCTTATGTACACCCTCACACTAATGACGATATTGGGCGACTACGTTAACTCATCACGCTACATCTAATGTTTTATCGGAGCTACCTAAGTTCTGAGCACTTATACCCTCATATTAATGACGATATTGGATATAAGTAGTAAGAACTCATTCATCTTCGTATTGACAAGACGAGCCATCCAATAATGCTCTAACATTATTAATACTATTACTTAATTAAAGTAATCACCTAATCACGAGAGATTTATGACAATCAAGTCATTAACTTAATTAGGTCAGTGTTTTAATTTAAAACATGCAATACATATCATAATTAAATTAAAATTACTATGGCATAGATTTAAAAATATGCGTTGTGTGGTTAAGCCTTTGCTATTGATACCATTCTGTTAGGGCAGTTGTGGAACCCCTAGAGTCGGATCAGTGCCTCGCGCATCGGAAGTGGGTCTAACCCGTGAATACCAAGCATGGGTGTATTTTTAAATTAATAAAATATAATATTTTATTATTCAAGTGTTTATGGAAAACCAGAAATAAATCTGGAATCGAAAAAATTACACTCGAGATAAAAAAAAACCGAAAAATACAACTTCCCGGAGCAAGGCATGCTGCTTGCGCAGCATGCCTGGTAGCATGTCTGGAAGCATGCTACGAACGCTGCCTGGCAGCATGTGTTGCATGCTGAGCCAACAGCATGTCTGGCGCTGCAGCGCCATGCTCTCGGCCAATTTGGCCGAGAGCAGCAACAGCTATATTTTTATTTTTATTTTTAATTTTCTAAAAACAAAAAACTCAAAACACTTTAAAATTCACCCAAAACAATATTAATTTCAAAACCAACCACAACATTTATTATAAAATAAACATATATAAATTCTAAATATATATATATATATATATTCATTTTATGTGAATCAAATTACACCCCAAAATAAAATCCCAATAAGAAATGTCTCATGAACAATATAGGTCACCCAAAGTGGTCAAGTGATTCTAGAATGGTAGTCATAGCTCTAAACTTTAATCTAGAGTTCCAAACTCTTATTAATTGTTCCATGTCCAACATGAACATATTTGACCTAATACATAAGCATGTTGTGTTTATACTTCTAAAGTATCCTAACACAATTGATTAGCCTTATTTCAACATTAAGCTATGTGATCATACATCTAATACGCAAATGAACATAGCTTAGGAGAAGATCAAGCATTACCTAGTAAGCTTGATGTAAGATCCAATCTACCTCTCCTTTATTGAAATGGTTGGAGAACCTCCAAGGTGTGCAATCTTAACTCCAAGATCCAATCTTGTTTCCAATGCGACCAAGCTTCACTTCAAGATCCAATCTTGATTTCTCCTACGTGAAATGTTATAGAGACCTCACAAGCTTCTCTAAACACTTCTCTAACTTAGGCTAATCTCTCAAGAATTACTTGTGTATAGATTACTCAAGCTTTTGCTTATGCTTATACTTATACTTATTCTTTTCCTTGTAATTAAAACCTTCCTAAAGCTTGCTATTTATAGCAAAACTTAGGCAATTTTTAATTAATAAAAGTTGTAATCAACTTTTATGTGGGCTTAAACTAATTTATCCAAATATGTATAATTAGGTGTGACTAATCTCCATTGTCTCTCACTTTGATTTAATCTAATTAAATCAAGCCAAGGATTAGGAAATGGATTAGTTCAATGTTTGCCACTTTGATTTAATCCAATTAAATCAAGCCAAACCCACCTATTATTACATACTTACAATTACCATAATATCCTTAAATAGTAGAGATAATTATTATTTTACAATTAAGCCCTTGTGTAATTATTAAATTAATCCAATTAGGTCAAAGTAAATAATCAATGTTATCCAATAACACTTGATTATCATAGTTGATAATTATATTATTGAATATTATCTTTTACCAAAATTAATCGGCTACCTAAGTGCTCAACGAGTACACTTCATATTGGGACTCTCTAAGTTCAGATACGTTCGTCATATAAGCCTAGCTAATATGTACACAATTCGACCACCTCCGAATTCACGAAAAACACGAACGCCTTTTCTGAACTATACAAGTCGAGGTCATCACATATGTTTGACAATCCCTCTGTCGTAGGCTATCCAAGTTGTCCTTAGGAAACATAGAATATACCGTCAAGTTTTTGAGATGCACATCTCATATACACGATTCTTCATAACTGATGCGATCCACCCTAGGTGATCATCTTTGGCCAAAGTCTTAAGAATCGTGACTTACTCATATGGATACCTAAAACACTTATGGTACACATACGGGCCGACGGATCCTATCTTGCTCCGTACTTGATTACTGAGTGCATCGGTCCACACCCAACGAACATCTAGAGGCCAGACCATGAAAGGTTTTTGAAATACATGGCATGAAAGTGTGTAGGATCTCACATAAAATCAATGCTATCATATAGTCAAAGGATCACATATACTACTCGACTCGAGGAGATTCCTATTGACGGTGGTGTGTACTTCCAACTATTAGGAATCATTTATGAGTCATTCAGTATTCGCTCCAACCAATACTCACATGTCAATACGAGCTTCCAAAGCTCATGTTACATCAGGTTATACCATTGGAACTCCAATTCCAATATACGACATGTGCTAGTCTTCTAGGTTATAGGAATTCGACCGTATTCCAAAACCAACGACTAGGAATGTATACAAATACTGTAAGAATAGTTTATAATAGTAATACTTAACCCAATGTCGGACCACCAAGTGTCCCGTTTTACTATATGACTATTCTAAGGTTGATGCCATTCTCAGCATATTTATACATCAATCTAATATGCGTAATGACAATACCATTAATATGGTTTGAAATGAAAATGTAGTTATTTTATTAATAAATAATAAAATATAATGTATTATATATTATCCGGATTGGCACTCTAAGCACCAACTCCAACAAACTCCCACTTGCTTAGTGCCAATTTGGATGGTACCGCAGTCCCATCTCCACCATATATTTATCCAATAAATTAGGAGGTTAGGCCTTAGTAAGCGGATCTGCTATGTTGTCAAGTCCTTGAACCTTTAAGACCACTATGTCTTTCTGTTCAATAATATATCTAATCACGTGATATTTTATATCCACGTGTTTACACTTGGAATGCACCTTCGGCTCCTTAGCCTGTGCGATGGCTCCATTATTGTCACATTACAATAGGATCGAATCCTAGACACAATGCCAAGTTTTGTGATAATATTTCTAATCTATACAACTTCTTTAACAGCTTCTAAAACCGCTATAAATTCTGCCATTAGTTGTGGAATCGGCTGTTGAGTCTTACTATGAACATCGCTAACTAACTGCACCAAATTAAGGGCAAATATATCCGGATGTAGACTATCTATCGTCTGGATTTCCCTGGAAATCAGAGTCTTGTATAACCCTTAACCTGTAGCTCATCTCCTCCATATATCATAAACTTATCCTTAGTACCCTTGGAAATATTTGAGGATATGTTTCATGGATGTCCAATGATCATTACCTGGATCAGATTGATATCGCCCAGTCAAAATGACGCTGAAACTGATGTCAGGTCTCGTACATAACATATATAATGCTTCCTAGAAGCATTTAGCAAGTTAGAAGTCCTAACTTTCTCCGTCATTTCTTTTGAAAGATGTATGTCGTATCAGAAAGGTACTTTTACTGCCTAGCAGACCTTTCTAACAATTTATCTATGTACATCAATTGCGACAACTCTATAAGCTTCCTATAATTGAGGATATTTTGGTAATGTAACATCCCCAATCCGGGGAATGCTACCGGCAGGGGATAGACCGTACTAACCCCATAAGCCTCTGATTCTCCAACTATAAACAATCATTAATACTCTATTCTCTAATTATATAAAACATGTATGGGACCGAGGCCCAAGCTTGAAAACTTTACACATCTGACTCAACATCAATAACTGTAATCATAATGACACATGCTTTTTACATTGAACATCATATAACCAAAAACTAATACATGACTTTATTTGACTTATACTGGACTCTCACTTTTCTAACTTGGACTGGTGAACTCCAAACCCTAGTGACTGCAACAGTATCCATCCTCCCGAGCTCGTCCTCTGAGAATACCTGCAAGCACAGAAAACTAGGAGTGGGAGGTTAGATCAATGTACGATCAAAGTGAGTGGACGCAAAACTGAAAAACTGATATAAAAGCATTTGGTTCTAAAACATAAGTTCCAGAAATAACTTTATAGGAAAACTCTTTTCTGAAAACTTCGTCTGAAATCTCTCTTATAAATCTTGTCTTTCTAAAATCTTCTTTCTGAAAATTGTTTCTAAAATCTGGTTTCTGAAAATTGTTCTTTGTAATTCTGGTATCTGAAAACTAATAGTATCTGTAAAAACTTGACTATGAGGGCGTTACGTATCACCGTCCCCCCATACACCTATTTGGAGCTAGGAATGCAAAACCATGACTTTGGGGTGTTACGTATCACCGTCCCCCAAAGTATGTCACTCATGTCCTTGAAACTGGTGGTATTGGGGCGTTACGTATCGCCGTCCTTCATGCCACAAACTAGAAATGGGGGTGCGGATCTATAGTACCCCCTAAGCTTTGAAACTAGGGTCTAGGGGCATTACGTATCGTCGTCCCCCTAACCCTGAACTAGGATCTAATGGTGTTATGTATCACCGTCCCCTCAGTCCTCTACATGTTCACATGTTCTCTGTCCGTCAATTCCAAACTGTATCAAGTTGCATACTGGGGTGGGTTTTTCCCCCATGCCCCGATAAACATAAAACTTATGTTTTAAATCTCAAAGTTGTATAAAGCATTTCAGTTAGTATAAAATTGAAAAAAAGTATGGCTAACGCCCTATGTGCTGAAAAAGTAAATCTTGTTTCATAAATAATAAATCAATAAGAAAATCAACTCGAAATGAGAAGTGTCCACTCACAGTTTTGGAATCTGCCTGGCACTGGATCCCTTGTCGAAGGAAATTGTGGTTCCTGTGGATAATCTATGATTGGAAACTTGATTAGTATGTAATTTGTAAAAGTGAATATCGTAACTTAGCTAAGCTAAATGATGTATCAACTTATCTTGTCTATAAGGTTTATCGTGCTTATATCTCGATGTGGGAAATGCATACGAACTGATATGAGACCCATAAGGCGGCCTCAAGCATGCTAGAATGGAACAGGGATGGCTTAAAATTGATTCGGCCATATTTTAAACTCGCATCGCGATGCAGGTCAGGGTGTGTCGCGACGCGAAGCAATTCCTAGGATTCTGTTTTTATTCTTCAACTTCAATTCACCCAAATGCACAACCCTAACATTCTCATACAAAAAACCAATGCTCAATACATCATATTGTCCTCAATTCTTCATAAACTAAATCATCATCTCAATAACAATCAACTTCAAATCTATCTCATATACTCCATATGTTTAAACCCATTTTAACACTTTAATCTCATATTTCTAACTAACTCAAACTTAGGGGTTTCAATCAATTCCCACACATGTTATGCTACTAAAATCAATTTCTAATATGCTTCTATGATCCATCTAGTATTTTATCATCAAAAATCAACAATCCAAAATTTTATGTCAGAGGCCCTTACCTCATTTCCTTGTTGTTTTCTTCCTCTTTTAAGGTTTTATGGATGCCAAACCTCTTGCTTCACCCTTCTTCTCTCTTTCTTCTATTTCTTTTTCCTTCTTCTTCTTCTTCTTTCTTCTCCTTCTTCTTTCTTTCTTCTTCTTATTCTTCACGTTTCACTCTTCTTTCTTTTGTTCCAAATTCTTGAAACATTGAATAGTAGTCCTCTTTATATAGTGGGACTCAATTGATATTAAGAATAATTTAGAAAAGTGTAGAATAATGGAGAAAGTTTGAGATTTTTCCATTTGGGTCCAAAATCATTATTCATCCGAATTTTTGACTTACGATTTTCACCTATTTCTAGTACGAATTTGGAAAAATGTTCAACGTAAAAGTTTTAGATCTCGATCTCAGCTTTCTGACCATATAAAATTCATAAAAATTGAATTTTTTACGGGAAAGGTACGGCCCAAATATATGGGCTATCCGGAGTGGTACATTATATACTCATATCGGAATTCCGGGGAATTAACCGATCATCCCTCAAAGCCGTTCCAAGGGTGTATATATGCTCAGAAGAAATTATTTTATACAACGCTCGTTCCATGATGTAATAGTACTACAGTCAAGAAGTCAACAGTAGTAGAGACCTCCGATCGTTACAGGTAATTTCAAATATGTAATTATAGGTGTTTTTGGCTTGATTTAATACAATTAAATTAATGTTGAAGACATGTAACTAATCCATTAATTAAGCTTTGTCTTGATTTAATTGGATTAAATCCAAGTAGTAGACAAGGGTGATTAGTCACACCTAATTATACATATTTGGACAAATTAGATTAAGCTCATATAAAAGTTGATTAGAACTTTTATTAATTAAAAATTGCCTAAATTTTGCTATAAATACCAAGCTTGAGGAAAGTTTTAATTAAGCTTGAGAAAACTAAATACAAGCAATTCTTGGAAAAATTAGCCTAAGTTAGAAAGTGTTTAGAGAAGCTTTGTGAGGTCTCTACAACATTTCATTTTGGAGAAATCAAGATTGGATCTTAGAGTGAAGCTTGCTAGCATTGGAAACAAGACTGGATCTTGGAGTCAAGCTTGCAAACCTTGGATGTTCTCCTAAGCTATGTTCTTCATTAGTGCGTTTTCATTAGTGAGACATATAGTGATGAATTATGTATTGGATGTTCTCCTTGCTAAAAGTTGAAATAAGGCTAATGAATTGTGTTAGGATGTTTTGGAAGTATAAACACAATATGCTTGTAATTAGGTCAAATATGTTCATGTTGGACATGAAATAATTAATAAGAGTTTGACACTCTAGATTAAATCTTAGAGCTATGGCTACCATTCTAGAATCATTTGACCACCTTTGGGTGAACTAGAATTGTTCATGAGACATTTCATAGTGGGATTCTAAATTGGTTTATGTTTTGATTCAAATAAATACATATATGTATTTAGAATACATGTATGTTAGTTGTATAACATGTGTTGTGGTTGGTTTTGATGTTAAAATTGGTTTTAAGGTGTATTGAAATGATAGGAGAAAATTGGAAGTGTTTAGGATTGATTTGAAGGTTGAAATTGCTCACTGCCTAGGGGAGCGTCGCGACACTGACCTTCCAGCGTCGCGACACTGAGCATCAGACCTAGGAGCATCGCGACTCCCACTCTTATGCATCATGACGTCGAGATATTTAGCTCTTGTAGTTGCCCTCGTACTTTGGAGTGTCTCGACTCCAAAAACTCTGCGTCGCAACTTTAAGTGCTAATGAACACTAAAATTTCATTTTCTTCGTTTTAGAGTTTTCGAACTCCGATTTGGTCCCCGTTTTTTCCTATGGACTCAAATTAGAATGTAGTTTTAAATAAAATATTTTAAAATATACCTATCTCTGATATCTTTGGGTTAGAGCTACTTCCGCTGCGCGGGGCATCGATCTGACCCTAGGGGTTCCATAATTATCCCATACTCATGGCCTCCTATTTAAACATAAGCTCATCCAAAACCTAAAGAGAAGAATCATAAAATACTTTTGAAGCCTCAAGGCATTAGAAGACCATATAAAGTAAGGCTAGAATGGGTGACACAACCAGTAGTGGAGATTGAAGTCGAAGATTACAAACGAGAGTTCTTGCTTCCCTTCATTCTCTAGCTTATTCTTTATACGTTCTTGTTTTGTAATAATGATTAGCTTGTGTTTATTGAACATTATGAGTAGCTAAATCATTAGTTTAGGGTTATCATGGATGTTAAACACAATATTTAATTAAGTTGCATCTTTTTGTTCTTTTGGGATTGCTATTAAATTATTTATTATTCTCTATGTTTGAATGTATGTTTTATTGTCTGGCCAACAATAGAATAGTCGTGGTAAATCCTTAGGAACTCGGCAGAGAAATTTAGGTTAGTCGTGGGAATAATAGCGTACGATCTAATTCTTTGATTAGATTTCTGTACATGATAGACATATACATGAAGGGTATGCGTAGTCAATATTAGAACTTGATCTTAATGAGTTTGGTTTAACTTAGTAAATATAGACATATAATTAATTCGTTTAATATAAATATTTCTATCTCACCATATAAATGGGCTTGTAGAGAGTTTAGAATTCTAGGTTAATAATCAATAAAAATAACCCAAATGAATGAAGAGTACATGAACCCATTTTTTGCGTGCTTAGGTGAAGTTACAACCCTAGGTTCTTATATCATATAAGATCTTCTTCCAAAAATTATTTATTTATTCCTTAGTTACTTTTTAGTTAATTTAATTAGTTTAATCTTTCTCTTAACCATTTTTATGTTGATTTTAGTATTAATAGGAAAAATAATAAGTACATGTGGGTACGATATTTGACTTTTAGTCACTATATTACTGGAGTGATATGTGCGCTTACGTGCAGTAGTAAAATCGCGATCACAAGGATTATAAGATGTGCTTCAATTAGGATTCTTAAAAATTAACATTATAGCCCATATAGTTTCGATTCTTAAAATCATTCTCCACCTTCTAAAATAACCCTATCAACATTTGTGGTTGACTTAGAACAACTCCAAAAAACTCATATAATTTCACTTTTTAAAGTTTATTTGATTATTTATATAGCAAATTGAGAAGTGAAAAGAAAATTCTCTTCTCAAAGACTATTCAAATAAAAATATTTTATTATTTTATTATTTTAACCAATGGATGGCTTAGTTAAATGATATTAATAGATAAATAATTATAAGTAATGACGATAATGTGATATTAATATTAATATAAGAAATATAATATAAAAGAAATTTATAATATTTTAATCAAATCAAATGGGGTCTACTTTAGTTATATTGTATTAATATATAAATAGTTATTAATAACTCTAACCACCACCATATAAATAAAATAAAGAAAGATAAAATATTATATAATAATTGAAATTCCCGAAAAGTATATATGACCTAAATTATTTAAAAGGGCAATGAAATGGAAATTAAAATTCTAAGGTTTTAAACAACCTTAATTTAATAAAAGTCAAGCCTAATACACTCAAATTCAAATCATTAAACACTTCAATCCCCAAACACCATCCACAATCACAACAATCTCAATGTATGATATTCAAATTAGCATTTAACCTAAGTATCTCAATGTATGCAAATATAACAATTGCAGAGTAAATAGATAAAGGTTAGAGAAATTGTATACAAAGTAATTTTTACGTGGTTCGGCAAACCCGCCTACATCATGTTGCGAGATTATCGTACGGAAAGTATACGGTGTAAAGTTATAGTAAATTATGAATAAAGAGTGTCGAACCCACAGAGATTGAAATCAAATTCACATTAAGTACTATAATTAATAAACATAACTTTATTTAGAAATCAATTTAAAATAAACTAAATTAAAATTATAAACAAAAGAATCGAAAAGTCAAAACGTTGTATTTAAGAAAGACCAAGATGAGATAAATTCTAGAGTCTGATTTTACCTATATATCCCCTATGTATTTGTTATGCCGATCAATTATTACTCAATTCTTAATTTATAAGCCAAAAATCCTAAATTATTCTACTCTCTCTCCTGAGTACCGAGTGAAAATATTATTAATTTTCGATTTCAATATCCCTATAAAAATTTAGTAATTAACAATTTATTGTGCTCTATGATTCTTTGTTAACGACTTCAAAGGAATTATAGGCCTCCCAAACTCTATAAAATTCCTATGTTATATTTTCTAGATCCTATTCAAAATCTCCTCTCCCGAGTGATAGATTCTAAATATGAAATCATCTAATTTGTGGCCAGCAAACCAGAAACATTAAACACAAAAAAAAAATAAACTGATTTAAAACTTCATAATAATTAATTAGCAATCAAACACATAGGTTCAAGCATAGGCTTCATCATCCTCCAGAATAAGAAAATTAGTTCATGACTAAAGAAAATACCAATGAAAATGGAGTCAAGAATATATTGAACATCATATGAGTTTGAAGAAAGAAACTAGAAAATAAAACCTGAATCGAATCCCTTCGTCTTCAGACGTCACCTCCTTCGTCTCATCTTCTTGTTCTTCAATCATCTCATTGGATCTCTCTAAATTATGTGTTTAAAACTCTCTAATTGTATTTCTTTCTCCCCCTAGTTTTTTGGACACATTATGTATTTATATGAAGTCTTGGAGACCTTATACATGTAGAAAATGGATTTCATAGTCTGAAAATCGTATGGGGCATCGCGACCCCTTCTGGCGTTGCGACACCAACTTCTTTGGACAAACATATATTTTCTTCATGTCTAGTGGCGTCGCGACCCTAGCTTCTCTACCAGGATGTGTTGTTTTTGCATATTTTCCTACCCAGCTTGCTTCTTTTGCATCATTAAGCTTCCAAAACACGTCCTTTTGTCCCAAGATCCATGCATTAATACTTCCTATCAATAAAACATAAAACAAACTGCAAAACACGTAAAATGGCATGAAACTTAACAAAATAAGACGAGTTATAGTCTCATGAGAACTTACAGCGACGACACCCACAAACGTCATTCACATGCACATACAATCATGTAAAAATAATAAAACACATAAAACAGTCCCGATAGTTACACATAATATTATCTTCAAAGAATGTCTACCAATAAAATTGGAGAACCTTCAAAGTACTCAATACAACTTAAATGCAAGTTCTTGAAAAATTATCTAAGCCAAACTCACGGTGTGTGTGTGTGTGTAAGGGTTCAGTCACAGCTCGATTCCTAAGTAAGCCAACTCAGTGATTTCATCTTAAAAATTAGGATCTGATGGGTTTAATCAACCTAAATATCTCAAAAGTGCTATGTATTTTCCTATTAAGTTTGATATGGTATGACTTCTCTTTTTCATAATCTTTTGACTCACCTATCCTTGAAGGTTGCATTTCTCCTCATGGTGGTCCTAACACTCGCCCATGGGTAGTTTCACGTTTATCAGTTATAGGTAGTTTATCTATTTTTTCCTCAAAGTATATTTTTTTTCTTTTTTTCTTTTTTTCGTTTTCATTTTTTTCAAAATTTATCTTTCTTTTTTCTTCATGAGCCATGCCATATAACATAAATAATTGCATATAGAGACAGATATTTAAGCAAATGGTCATTCATTTTCAAACAATTTCTTCAACTAGTCACTTTGTCAACTACCTAGTTTTTTTACTGCTAGAACCTACTTTAAATTGTTTACAAGTCTAACCTAGATAACATATTCAAGGCATCAGATAAAAATCAATTGGGCACTTATCATTTCTAAGAACTCATTCTAAAGTAAACAAAACTCATCATTTGGATATATGTTTTATTACCGATGTCTAACAAAAAATTATTTTTTCTAAAAATAGAAGGAACTAACACCAACATGCACACACCCCCAAACTTAAAACTTTCATTGTCCTCAATGTAAGATAAACATAAACAAACAAGAGTGGGGGACAACACTATCTTACATGAAGTTGATCAAGCTCCTGCTAGTCAAAATTTGGTTGTGCAGGCTGTGTGGGTTGTGCTAGTACCTACATAAATAAATAAGCAAACTATTTAACACACAAAAATAAAAAAACAGAAATTGAAAAACTAAAAATTAAATGTTTGGGTTGTCTCCTAGCTAGAGCTAAGTTTAACATCTTTAGCCAGACATAACCTCCCAAGTGGTCATGGTGGCTTCAATGTAGCAGACCGAGTAATCTGATGTGCTTTCTTCTTTTTTATCCACCATTGATCATGACATGAAAAATAGTACTTGGTTGCCTGCGGTAAAGCAATTATGGAAGGTCCCCTAGGATTTTTTAATGGTCCGGCTATTAGCTCCACCCTTGGGTCAGGAATTGTAATTTTCCACCAGTTTGAAATTCTGGATTGCAATGTGGAAAAAATTGGATCAACCTATTTTTTAGCTTTCCAGTGATCACCTTCAGGAGAGCATTGACTCTTGAATTCCTCTTTTTGAGGCGTCTTGGGATCAGTTTCAGTTTTGGCTGCGGAATATCTTCTTTGCTTGTATTCACTTTGTTTGTTGGCCTCTTGATTGTTGATTCACCCTGCGTGTTGGCTTGAATACATTAAGACGCACCTAACACATGGTCATTGTCCATTGCAACTCAATTCTCTACAATGTCTATCTTGTGACATTCTTCATCACCTTGAGGACTCGGTATGGTTTTGAAAACACAAAAGGTGAAATTTGTTCTACATTAGTATTGTCAGTTTACCTTTTTGTACATCAATTATCACTATGTCTGTTGCCAAGAAAGGTTTCTCAATGATGATTAGGATGTCATGTTCCTCCTCCATATCATGAACAATGAAGTCAGTAGGAAAGTAGAACTTATCCACCTTAACCAACACGTTCTCCACTATTCCCCGTGAGGAGGTGAGGGATCTATCTGCTAGTTGCAATATGATGGTGGTTTGTTTCGCCTCACCTAAGCCCAATTGTTTGTAGATAGATAAGGACATGAGATTGATACTCGCACCCAAATCACGTAACACCTTACCAAATTCTCAATTTCCAATAGTGCACGGTATGGTAAAGCTGTTAGGATCCTTCCGCTTTGAAGTGAGCTAATTCTGTATGATGGTACTACACTCCTCTATGAGTGCTACTATTTCAAAATCATCGAGCTTCCTCTTCTTAGACATCATCTCCTACATAAACTTCACATATTTAGGCATTTATTCTAACGCGTCTGCGAAGAGGATGTTGATATGGATATTTATAAAGATATCAAGAAACTTGGCAAAATGATCATCCAACTTCTTCGTTTGAAAGCACTGAGGATATGGAAAATGTTTCTTCGGGATGAGGGTGGCTTATACGGAGGAGCTGTTGCATTGTTCTCTTCTTTTGTTATTGTTTCCTCCTAAAATTACCCTTTTTGTCTTAAATGCCTTGGTCCTTAGGGTAATCTCTAATCCTCTTCTGGGGGTAATGGCCTAACACTACTCCTTAGGGTTGACCCCGGCATTGCTAGGAAACGTCTCTTGCTGTTGATTTTTAATAGAAGAGGCGACCTGCCCAATCTAGACTTCTAAAGATTTCATCGTTGACCTCATATTTCCCATGTGGGCTTCAATATTGTTCAGTCATGACACATTCTTCACAAACCTCTCTAAGGTTTTAGCAACAAACGTGCTCATAAGGTCTTCTAAGGATGGTTTCTGCTTAGCCCTTTGATTATTGAAGTCATGGAGAGGTTGCAAGGCATTCTCTGTGTTCGCATATGAAAAGTTTGGATGATAATAGTTAGGCATAGGATTACCTCTATAGTTGTTGAAGTTTCGATTGTTCACATACTTGGCTTGTTCAAAACTTATTCCTCCTTCTGGGTACATCAGACTAGCCGCAGCAACAACTTCAATAGATGATTGGGCCCTTTGATTGGTCAATGTTGCTATATGAGTCGAGAGGGATGAAACTTGAGGTATAAGTGCAACAATATGATCCACCTCATGTGTACTTGCCACCTTTGTCACGGTATAGCATTCGCTTGGCCATTGAAAATTATTAATGGTCATTTCTTCCAATAAAGCATAAGCATCCTCAGCAGTCTTCTTGAAGAGAGTTTTCCCAGTAGCGTATCAACCATAATTATGTTCGGACCATTCAACCTATTATAAAATAGTTCAAAATCTAGACCCAGTCATTATAATTGTGTTGTGGGCACCTCATGAGTAGATCTTTAAAGCACTTTCATGCCTCATACAGATTCTCAGTCACTAAATACCTAAATATACTAATATATATTCTCAATTGGGCTGATTTAGGAGGTAGAAAGAACTTCTCAAGAAATCGTGTGGCCATATCCTCTCATGTCATGATGCTCCCTATTGGTATAGATTGTAGCCAACCCTTCGCTTTTTCCTTTAAAGAGAATGGGAACAAACACAGTATGATGGTCTCGGTAGTCATGTCATTCATCTTAATGGTATCCACCACCTCCAAGAACATCTTTAAGTGAATGTTATGGGTCCTCTACAGCTGAACCCCCAAACCAGTTCTGATACATCATGTTGATGAGTGCAAGTTTCAACTCACAATCATTGGCATTGATCAGTTGGTGCGCATGTTGGTGTTTGCTAAGGTCCCAAGGATCAATAAACAAGCATGAAACAAGTGCGAATACAAATCAACGAAGTTGCGGAATACTCACATCGATCGGTTGAGCGACGCGACAAGCAACAAAATCTGATTTTCTGCCCACTGGATGCTCGGCAGTGGCAGTGAGTTGGCTCACTGTTTTCGGCCATTGGAGGTCCTCCATCAAGCTCCAAGCTTTGTGATAAACTTCCATGCTCATGGGTGGACTTCCATATCACCTTCGCATGACTTCCTAGCGTGCTAGCACTCCCGATTTTGCCACAAAATCGCGACTCTAAGCTTCCCTAGCTCACGGTTTTTGCCTAGCTCAAACCAGTGAAGAAATGGCAGTGAATGCCGAGAAAGAGGAGAAGAATTTGGAGAGAGAGAGATGATAAAAATTTGTTGTGTTTTTGGTAATTAATTTCCAAAATCATATACCAAATTTTGGCTTTAAAAAGTCAAACCAATTAATGCCAACAACCACCATCAATCCATCAATCTATCAAATCAAGTGACAAGTTGTCACATCACTCAAAGTGACTAATGATTTGACGCTTGATGCGACTGATGATTTGATGCTTGATTTGACTTGCGTGCCGCACTCGAATTCGAAATGCGAATGCAATCGCAAATAATCCCGGGCTCGGGTTCGCTAATTCCAAATTAACGAATTTTCCGTTGCGTCGTAATTAAATGATTACGCCTAGCGAAATCACTATTCACGTCTCTAACGAATTAATTCTAAATTAATTCGTTCGCCCGAATTAAAATCTAATTTTAATTCCGCGTCGAAATCAAATTTCATTTAATATATCAAATATATTAATTAAACGATTAATTCCAAATTAATCGTTATCTCTCTTTTATTGATATTTTATCCCAGATAAAATATCTCCGTATTTAATCCCAGATTAATTTTCTCTCTCTTCTAATTAATCCCAGATTAATTTAGAGTGCGAGTCATACGTCATCGGTGAATCTTTGGGAAGCAACCCTTGATGTGATAGTGGTCCATTTCCAGAGTGCCATTTTCGGCGTGATATGATAGTGGTCCATTTCCGAACCATGCTCCATTTTCGGAGTGACATTTTCGACGTCTGATGTGTTATTAGTCCATTTCTGAACCGTGCTCCATTTTCGGAGTGCCATTTTCAGCGTGATATGATAGTGGTCCATTTCCGAACCATGCTCCTTTTTCGGAGTGCCATTTTCGGCTTCTGATGTGATATTGGTCCATTTCCGAACCGTGCTCCATTTTCAGAGTGCCATTTTCGGTGTCTGATGTGATATTGGTCCATTTCCGAACCGTGCTCCATTTTCGGAGTGCCATTTTTGGCGTCTGATGTGATATTGGTCCATTTCCGAACCGTGCTCCATTTTCGGAGTGCCATTTTTGGTGTCTGATGTGATAGTGGTCCATTTCCGAACCGTACTCCATTTTCGGAGTGCCATTTTCGGCGTCTAATGTGATGGTCCATTTCCGAACCATTACTGATGAGGGTTTTGTTCCCGAATCGAGGTGAGGGTCTTGTTCCCGAATTGAGAGGATGGTCTTGTTCCCTATTGTGGGTCTTGTTACCAAATTAAGCAGCGGGTCTTGTTCCCGATTGTGGGTCTTGTTCCCGATTTGAGATGAGGGTCTTGTTCCCTATTTGAGTTGTGGGTCTTGTTCCCGTGGGTCTTGTTCCCGATTTGAGATGAGGGTCTTGTTTCCTATTTGAGTTGTGGGTCTTGTTCCCGTGGGTCTTGTTCCTGATTTGAGTTGAGGGCCTTGTTCCCTGAATTGTGGGTCTTGTTCCCGTGGGTCTTGTTCCCGATTTGAGTTGAGGGTTTTGTTCCTTGAATTGTGGGTCTTGTTCTCATGGGTCTTGTTCCCTGAATTGTGGGTCTTGTTCCTAAATTGAGCTGTACTGAATGTGGGCTTTGTTCTCGAACTATGTATAGAGTGGGCTTTTTTCCCGAGCTGTACTGAATGTGGCATTTGTTCCTTGGGCTTTATTCCCGAACTGTGTAGAGAGTGGGCTTTTGATGATTGGTATTTATATCACTATTTCCCACTCATTTAACCTAATATTTTGTATAATTTCTTGAGTTTTGTGAATATTTTGATGTGTTTTGTGTTATTTTATTGATAAATAAGTTTCAGGACATTCTGGAGGTGATTTGGGCCAAAACAGTGAAAATTGGACAAAAATGACATTTTTGTAAATTCCAGCGTAGCGACGCCAAGACCTTCCGCGTCGCGACGCCTAAAATGAGCCGAACAGAGCTAACGTGCGCCGGGTCCACAAATCAGAATCCGAGAAAAGTTTGACTTTGCTAACATGTGTCTTGCCACGTGTCACCATCACAGCCGATATGCTAACATACGCCTTGCCACGTGTCAGCATCCTACGGTGCCGACAGTCATCATCGCCACGTGTGCCACGTGTCACTCTAGGTCATCTCCATGTCATCAGCCATGTCAACAAGTCAACACTGCCACGTCACCGCCACGTCATCATCAGCCAATCAGGAAGTGCCACGTGTCGCAATTCTAGGGTGCCGACAGTCTCTTTCCCACGTGTCGCCACGTCATCGCCACCTCACCGCCACGTCAGCGCCACGTCAGCGCCATGTCAGCATCAATCATTGAGTATGTAATCCTTATCTGACACGTGGCGAATAAGAATCTCATCGACCAATCAGAAGCCGCCACGTGTCACAATAATTGAAGCCCAACCACCGCGCCACGTGTCACCTTATCAGCTTATCCAGAATCTTCAAACCGGCGAACCAGAGCGTGCCACGTCGACAAAATCGGGCGTAGCGACGCTGAGGGCCCTAGCGTCGCGACGCTGGAAGCCTACCGAGGCCTATAAATTGAGCTCGAGATTTCAGAATTCAGTGCACCACTCTCTCTCTTATATTCTTTCTAAAGAGAGAGTTTCTCTCTCTAGATTCTTTTAGTTTTTAGTTTTTTAGTTTTTAATTTTTAGTTTTGTAAATAATTTTAATTACGTTTTGTAATAATAGTAATTTAATTTTTACTTTTTACAGTTTTTACTATTTACCATGAGAAGGTAATTTCCCCAGCTATGGTGAAAGGTAATTCTTTTACTGTTACTATTTAGATTAATCTCCCTTAAAAATAATATATTCACTATTTAAAATATTGACTTAAAAAGGATACCGCCAGATTGGTCGGTTGGTAATTTATTTTAATCTGGTTTAAACTTGACTAATAAATGATACCGCCAGATTGGTCGGTTGGCAATTTAATTTTGGTTCCGCCTTTATGGCTGGTTGGACTTAATTTGACTTAATCAGGTTACCGCCTATATGGCTGGTTGGAAAAAGAATCATAAGTTTATATATTATTTTATGGGAGATATCTAAATTAGTAGTAGTAAAAGTAATTCCTTTTATCTTAGCATTTTATTTTATTTTACTTTTCAGTTTTACTTTATGTCTTTTACTTTTCAGTATTTTTATTTTATGTCTTTTACTTTTAAGTTGTTACTAGCCCTAGTTATGTGTTAGTTATCTGGGGTTGTGATGAATTCTAATATCACCAGTTTATAAGGGGTTATTTTATAGTTTGGGTAATTTAAAGGTTTACTTATTAAGTCTTAAGCTTAATGCTTCTTGTTGTCTGATCACCAATAAGATTGATGTGGTAAATCTAAAATGAACTAGACATAGAGATTATAGGTTTCAGCCTCAGACTTAATAGCCCACGATCTTCCTTGAGGATAGATAACCATTTAATAGATTTCCTTACAGGGTAGGAATATACCTGTCGGGCGGGGGTAGCCATAATTGGAACTTAAACTTAATGAATCCAGATAATTTGGTTGACATAGACATATGGTTCAATTGGGTTAAACTGGGTATTTGCGTCTGACCATCGACAGAGGCTTTTGCATAATTTAGTGTTCCAGGTTAGTAAACTGATTTATTACACAAACATAAAATAATCACTTCATCTTTTAAAAGATATTAGAAGGATTCACAACCATATATCTTTGTGTCTTTTGTTATTTTCCTTAGTATTTTCTTTTGTCTTTTATTTATTTATTTATTTTGTAAAACCACTTTCAACCAATCAAACAATCATTCTCTTCACCCTCAATTAGATATTTGTAAATAAATAGATTCAATAATTAATAACAACAGTAGGAATTAAGTCCTCGTGGGATCGATATTTTTATACTACTTGAACGATACGTGCGCTTGCGTTATACGTGTGTGTTTACGCCGGTCAGCTTTGTTCCCGAGCTGTACTGAATGTGGGCTTTATTCCCGAGCTGTACTGAATGTGGGCTTTGTTCCCTGGGCTTTATTCCCGAGCTATATAGAGAGTGGGCTTTATTCCCGAACTGTGTTGAGAGTGGGATTTGTTCCCAAACTGTGTTGAAATAGAGCTTTATTCCCCTGGGCTTTATTTCTGAACTGTGTTGAACGTGGGCTTTGTTCCTTGGGCTTTATTCCCGAACTGTGTAGAGAGTGGGCTTTGTTCCCAAACTGTGTTGAAATAGGGCTTTATTCTGCTGGGCTTTATTCCTGAATTGTGTTGAGAGTGGGCTTTAATCCCTGGGCTTTAATCCCGAACTGTGTAGAGAGTGGGCTTTGTTCCCGAACTTTGTTGAAATAGGGTTTTATTCCCTTAGGCTTATTCCCGAACTGTGTAGAGAGTTGGCTTTCTTCCCAAACTGTTGATTGTGGGCTTTATTCTCTGGGCTTTATTCCCGAACTTGTGTTGATTGTGGGCTTTATTCCCGAACTCTTGATTGTGGGCTTTATTCCCTAGGCTCTGTTCCCGAACTGTTTGTCTTTGTAGCTTTTCTTTTCCTTTAAAACCTGCGAACAAAAACAAAACAAAAAAATGGGTGCATGTGACGTGTATGCATGTATGCATGGATGTATTTCCTATTCCGATAGGTTAGGCATTCCTTGTGCTCCTCAGTGCCTCTCGCCTACAAAAATCTTTAGTCGCCCCATGGGCCTGTTTTCTGTTTCCTTCTGCCAGTTCTTATCTGGTGATTGGTCAGTCCTCTTTAGTCTCATTTGCTCAAGTTCTCATTGTGTCCCTTATTTGCGGTGGTGGTAGACTTGTCGCCCCCTGTCTTGGTTTAGCTTTCTACTCTCCGCTGTTTTCACTAGGTCAAGGTTGACCATGTGGTGTGACATTCCATATCATCATTCTATATCACATGCTACGAAATAGTCCCAATAGTTACACATATTATTGCCCTCAAAGAATGCCCAGTATTGAAACCAGAGAACCTTCAAAACATTCAACGCAACTCAAATCCAAGTCTTTGAATAAATGATCTAAGCCAGACTCAAAGTGTGTGTGTGTGCAAATGTTCATTTGCAGATTCATCCCCAGGTAAGCCAACTCAATGATTTCATCAAAAAATTGGGATCGATGGGTCAAACCATACTACCTTTTATCATGAACCTTCTCTAGAATCATGCTTTTTAAATACTTCATCATGTTACTTTTATACTCATTCCTACTTGTTTCTGTTGCTTAACCCTCTTAAGTCATTACTTTTTCTCAAAATCCTACTATATTTTATTTGTTATTCCTCTTTACGAAGTCTACTCTGCTACTTAGATGTTCTTTTCATCTGATTTTTTTGAACTTCCTATATCTTTACTCCACTGGGAACTTCATCAACTTTGATTACTTAGGACATCTCCACTATATTTTCTTGATTTGGGTGCTACTCTCTTCTAATTCCTATTTCCCAATACTATGAGACTTTTATGAGTTATATATTGTATTCCTGAGAGTCGCTCTCTCTAATTCCTTCGTACTTTTGAGTCTTTACTCCCTTAAGGATTTCCAATTCAACAAGGGCTTCACGATTTGGGCTTGACTTATTATGACTCCGAACTATCCTATCTCATATTCCTTATCTATATTCCTTTGAACTTCTTAAGTTTAGCTATCTAGCCATTCCTTGATTCGTTTATCATGTCAAATACACTCATTTGTTGGTTTTTCTCCTTACTAGGCTCTAAGTGTATGGGTGAATACTTGCTTCCCACTTTTGATTGGATGTCTATATTCTTACTAAACTAGGGGTTACTGGAAGTAAAAATTGTTATTTGCTCTGTCGGAACCTGAATCGACTACTTCATGTCTCAGGGTTCCATAATTTTTATCATCCATTTTGTGGTCTCCATTTACATTGATGTCCTTAGGCTATGCTATATTTATCATCATAAGTACTGAATTCTCTTGTCACTTTGTATTCTCTTCTTACTGTTTTCATATTCTATCTCTTGGCTCTAAGACATGCTACCGAGGCTAATGGTGGTTTGTTCTTTTAGCTATATTCCTAGATCTCTGCTCTTTACTCTAATTACAGGTTACAACTTTACCATATGATCTTTCTGTCCGCACTAGTACTTTCTGGTTAAGTTCTGAGTGTTTCTCATCTCATAAGTCTGTTCTTTTGAGCTCACGTGAACTTCTGTCGATATTTTCCTGATCTATAGGTTTCTCACAAGTACTACTACTTATCCAATCTTGACTCTGGTCAGGTCATTTTTTTTTTATCCCTTAAATCCTTCTTGGTTTTTCCTTGGGTGGTCTGTCATTTAATGTTTTCTGTTTCTGACTTAGGTTAAATTTAATCGAATTTCCTTACGGTTATCTTCATCTAGGCTGGTATAGAGTGGAGCATGAATTTATATCTCAATAGGTGCCTGCGTTCTTATTCTGATACTTTGTGTCCTGACATAGTCTATTACTCATGTAAAGTAGGTATGAGATAGACTCTGTCACGATCGCTTCTTTGATTGGTATTGCTGAAAGATGAGGATCTAGATGGAGTAGGACTTTATCTATCGGATTCTTAGATTAAGGCAACTAGTCATCTCTATTCACAACCTTCACTTATTTCCCTGAGGACTTGAGTTTGGGAATCTAAGATCTCTGTACACTTTTGACATTTCTTGTCCATTTAAACTTCCATGTCTAATTCTGAGTTCTTGTTTCTTTTATCTTTTTGTCTATCCTTCATTACTTGGGGGGTCTACTATCTATAAGAGGTGCATAAGACTATTTAGTCTTCTTTAAAGGAATTTTCTGATGATGGAATGAATCTTGCTGAGATTTACTCAATATTTTATTTATTCAGCTTACTATATACTTTTTTACATCTTCCAGTTCTAGTACTTCCTTATCTATATGTTTCTATATATTTACCTCTAATTGCTCTGATTACTTAAGCATCTGTATTTCACCTTTTACTCTTTTTTTGCTTTCTCTTTCTATTTTTTTCCCAGGTGGGTATTCTTAGAACTTTACTATCTCATTTGGTCTCTTTACTTTACTTTATTTCTGACTGCTTAAACATCTACGCTTCTTTTCTTACTTTCGTATTGCTCTCTTTTTCCACTCCATTAGATGACTTTTCTTAGTACTGTATTTTCTAGTTTTATAACTAAATTTGAATTTCTGTTATTAGTTAAGGATGATTAGAGAAGAATCTTTAAGAATATAGTTATTTCTGAGGAAATATACTTAAATAGCTCAGGAATTCTTACTAACCTCTCTATAGAACTTTGAGGACATACTCGGGAATCGGATACTTAAGAGGTAGTGCCTCGCATATGGGTTTCTCAGACAAACTACGTATACAATACCCCCAACACTCTACCCACTGCAGTCACTGACTCCCTAGACCATGCTCTGATACCAACATTGTACATTGTAATGTCCCCGATTTGGAGATGCTACCGGCGGGGAATAGGCCAAGCTATTCCCTTGAGCCTCTGTCTCTCTAAAAAAATCAACATAAATGCATAATAATTTTTCATATTAAGTACTCAATTTTACAACACGTTAACAACTCTGATAGTGAACCACTTATAATGTGTTATATATAAAATACATGACATTTCATGACTCCGACTGAACTGGACTATGTTTCTGACTCGTCCTGGTGGACCAAATACCCTAGTGACTGCCATCAATATACATCCTCCCGAGCTCGTCTTCCGGGTAAACCTGCAAAACAAAGAAACTATGAGTGGGGTTAGATCGTTTGAACGATCTAAGTGAGTGGACAGTTTTAAACATAGGTACCAAAATGCTTTTGAAAATACATGGTTCTAAAACCCAATTTGTCTCAAATTATCTTTTCTGAAATCTCTTTCATTAACTGAAAACAACTTTCTTTCTTTCTGGTAAATTTTCTAAATTCTGCTTTTCTAAAAATCTATTATAAATTTCTTTTTCTGAAAACTTTATTCCTATAAAACTTTTCTCTGGAACTCTCTCTGAAATCTGTATCTGTGAAAACTGTTTATGAAAACCTGACGTATGGAGGCGTTACGTATCGTTGTCCCCCCATATGCCTAACTAGAGCCAGAAGTGTAAATCCATGATATTGGGGCGTTACGTATCGCCGTCCCCCAAAACATGCCACTACATGTCCCTGAACTAGAGTCAATAGTATGAATCCATGCTACTACTTGACCATGAAACTAGGATATAGGGGCAACTGTCATCTCTGGTCCTGAACTAGAATCTGGGAGCATTACGTATCTCCTTCCCCCTACTCCTCAACATGTGCATATGTCATCCGTCAATTTCATAAGTCAGGGCTGAGGTGGTTTTTTCCCCATGCCACCAGAAATCGTAAAACTCAAGCTATTTAAATCAAATCTTTTTTAAACTTGTTTTTCCTTAAAACAACTGATAGTGAGATCTGGCTAAAGCCCTAAGTGCTTAAAAAGTAAGTCTGGCATCAAAACATATAAGTAAAATAAACTATGAAAAGAAATGTCCACTCACTGATTTGGAATCTGGTTGGCAATACTCTCTTGCTAAAGAAAACTCTGATTCCTGCGATGATCTATAATTGATAATTTTGATTAGAAAATGAACTGAGGAATATATTACAAAATTATGCTAAGTTTATCGATTTAAGTACTTGTTATCGCTTCCAAGCGTAGCATACGTTTATTATGGTGTATTGTATGTACACGAGCTGATACGACACCCTTAAGGTGGCCTCTAACACGCTATGGTGGATCTGAAATGAATTAAAACTAATTTGGGGTAATTTTGATCTTGCATCGCGACGTGTACAATTCCAGAAACGTATATTTGAAAATTTTTAGTTCAAGTCGCAACGCCAGTCCTTGCGCATCCCAACGTGGATAGTCCAGAAATGAAACACATCATTTTCTAAGTACGCGTCACGATGCGCAAGGACTTGCGTCGTGACGCGAACATGTTTTCTCAGGTTTCCATCTTTGCTTCTCATCATCTAGTTTACCCAAAATATCCCCAACACTTGAACACTCTTCCAACTTCATAACTCATCTAATATCACCACCATACAGAAATCATTATCTAAAATCATTTAATTACCAAGCATAATATCCTCAACATATTCATATACAAATAAACCTCATTACTTGTTTATACTTTCAAAATGCATGCTATCAACTAATCCAAAACCAATTATGCAATTCTCATTATTAGGGTAACACAAGATTCGAAATTAGGGCTTCATTTCCTTGCCCAAAACTGAAATTAGAAGGAAGAAAAAGGAATAGATGGCTTACTTGTCATGGGAATGCTTGAAAGCATTACCAATTACTCCAAAAGTAGCATGAGAAAAAGAAAAAAAATGAGAACGCTTCCCCCACTCTCCCTCACGTTTTTGGCTTGTAAAGAGGATGAATGAATAGTTCTCTATTTATAGAGCAAGAGCTGATTTTTTTTTGTTGCAAATGAATGGTCAACATTTTGCCACATCACCCAATTGTAGTTAATTCTTGAAATTACTATAGCATCTGCGAAAATTACGATTTGTGATCTATTTCGGGTCTGAATTTGGAAAAATGTTCAACACGGAAGTTGTAGATCTCGGTCTAAGCTTTCCAACGATATAAAAATCATAAAAATTAGAGATTGTATGAAAAATTTATGGCCCGATTACTAAAAATTGTTCGAGGTGGGACATAAACTAAGTTCCGCGTCGAAATTTCAAGGAATCTTCTGAATGTCCCAAATGCCATTTTATGAACACGTACTTGCTCGAACATGATTTATATCAAGTATTATGCACCGAATTGTAATATTCGTCAGGTTCTAGTAACCTACAAGCCGTCAAGTTCACTGGATGTTACAATATTAGAATCATGATATATATTCCTATAGTACAACTTAAATATCCAGGGTCGGCCCTGAGCATACAAGCGAGACGTCCACCTATGGCCCCTAAATTATTTTTGTTATATATTTTGAATAACTAACGGTTAAGGGTCCCAAAATATTTTAATATAATACTATAATATGACCAAGTGGCTCAAAATATAAAAATGATCAAAGACCTCGAAAACGTGAGGGCAGCCTTGTAAATACCTACTAAGTATAGCTAGAAAATCTACTCTAATAAATTGAAATGAAGTTATATGAAACGGTTTGACTATTAATGAGCTGTCAATATACATAGATTTCTCGCCCTCTATCTTAATATTTTGGGTGTATTTGGAGTTTTATGAAGTCTTTGATATGTTTTGGGTTCATTTTGTAGGTTAAAATAATATCACGACTAAACGGATTCAATGAGGGAAGAAAATGGTAAAATTCGGAGTGAAATGTTTATATTTTATAGCCAAACCCACGCGTCCCGATGCTGGAAGCGCGTCTCGACGCGCGGCTTAACAAAATCTTTCTAGAATGTGAGAAGCTTGGCTCGTCGCGACGCGCCATGGTGACCAAACAGTGTCTCGAT
>SKCR01004755.1:0-26691 GCA_019454045.1 Zanthoxylum bungeanum | reverse complement strand
GACATCAGGTCTTGTACATAGTATGGCGTAATGATCGATCCTATTGCTGAAGCATAAGGGATCTACTCATACGCTCTCTATCTGAAGGAGTATGTGGACATTGCTCCTTAGATAATTGATTCCATGACAAGTAGGTAAATTACCTCTTTTGGAATCTTCCATTTTGAATCTTTTTAAAACTTTATCTATGTACGTAGATTGAGAAAGTCCTAACAACCTCTTAAATCTATTACGATATATCTTAATGCCGATGATGTAGGCTGCTTCTCTCAAATATTTCAAGGAGAAATTCTAAGATAACCATTGCTTGGTGGCTTGCATCATGGGAATATCATCCCCGATGATTAATATGTCATCGACATATAATACAAGAAACACAACAGCACTCACACTACTTTTCCTGTAAACACAAGGCTCGTCTATATTTTTTATTAAGTCAAATTCTTTGATTGTCTCATCAAATCATATATTCTAACTTCTGGAGGCTTGCTTGAGTCCATAAATGGATCGTTTAAGCTTGCATACTTTATTATGATCATCCTTAGAGGCAAACCCCTCAGGTTGTGTCATATAAACTTCCTCTACGAGGTTCCCATTAAGGAAAGTTGTTTTGACATCCATCTGCCAAATCTCATAATCAAAGTGTGCAGCTAGTGCCAGTAAAATTCGAATGGACTTTATCATTGCAACAGGCGAGAAGGTTTCGTCATAGTCAATTCCTTGGATTTGTCTATAACCTTTCGCCACCAACCTAGCCTTATAGGTTTGGATGTTGCCTTCTGCATCAGTTTTACGCTTGTAAATCCACTTGCAGCCTATGGGTTTTATCCCTTCAGGTGCATCCACCAAGTCCCAAACTTGATTCTGATACATAGAGTCTATTTCGGATTTCATGGCCTCAAGCCACTTGACTGAATCAATGTTATGCATTGCTTCGTCATAACTAGTGGGATCATCATTATCAATGACCTGATCATGTTCCTCATCAATATGGAAACCATATTTTTCAGGCTCATATCTTTCCCTACCAGACCTTCTAAGTTCACAACCTTGTGGTTGTTCCATCGTTGCCCTTTTAAGGGCCAGGGGTTTAGTTCTATGTTATTTTGTTTTTCTCGTACCTCATCAAGGTCAAGTCTACTCCCACTATATTTCTTGAGAAGGAATTTATTCTCTAGAAATTTAGAATTTCGTGAGACAAATGTCTTTGTTCATTTGGGGCGTAGAACACGCATGCTCTTGAGTTCAATGACTATTTTACAAACTTACATTTAACTGCCCTATCATCCAATTTGTTAGTTTGTGTGAGCTTAACATATGCGTCACATCCCAAACTCTTAGATAACTAAGACTAGGACGTTTCCCAGACCATAACTCATATGATGTTTAACTAACAGTCTTGGAAGGAACTTGGTTTAGTAGTAGTGTTGCAGTTTCTAAAACAAGACCCCAAAATGAAAGAGGTAGATCCGTGCCTGGCATCATTGATCGGACCATATCTAATAATGTCCGATTTCTCCTTTCGGAGACCCCATTATGTTGTGGAGTTCCCAGAGGAGTCCACTGGAAAACAATGCCATTTTCTCTCAAGTAATCTGAAATTTGTTGCTTAAGTATTCACCACATCGGTCAGACCTTAGTGACTTAATACTTTTATTAAGTTGGTTTTCTACTTCAGCTTTGAAGTCTTTGAATTTCTCAAAGGCTTCATATTTGTACCGCATAAGGTACACATACCCATATCGCGAGTGATCATCGATAAAGGTAATAAAGTAGGAGAATCCACCTCTAGCGGTGACTGACATTGATCCGTATAAATCAGAGTGTATGAGTTCTAATGTCTCCACTGCACGCTGTCATTTACCTTTGAAGGGTAATTTGATCATTTTACCAAGTAAACAAGACTCACAAGTTCCATAAGGTTCATATTTGAAAGGTCTGAAATACCCCCCTTATGTAGCTTAGTTAATCTTGTTTCATTGATATGACCTAAGCGACTGTGCCATAGAAGTGATTCATTGAGATTATTCGAGTTAACGTTGTATATATTAGAGGTTGAACATTCTTTGTTTGTTTGTAAGACATAGATACCATTATTCAAAATACCATCTCCATATTTTATTTCATTGAAATAAATAGAAATTCATTACAACTTATTAGGCATGAAAAGCCTTTATTCATAAAGAAGAAATTGAAATGATGTTCTTTACTAGAGAAGGTACATAAACACAATCTTCTAAGTCTAAAACTAAACCATTCGGCAAAACTAATGAATAAGTCCCCACGCACAATGCAGCCAGTTTTGCTCCATTACCCATGCATAAGTCAACCTCCCCATGACGGAGTCTCCTACTGTTTCTCACAGGTCAGCCTTTCACATTGTTACATAAGTGAGTCCCACAACCGGTGTCAAGCACCCAAGTAGAAGGTTCAGAGTTTTGAGAATATAGTTCAATCATATACAACATACCTGAAACATTGGGCTTCTTGGCCTCTTGGGCTTCCCTAGCTTCCTTGGCTTTCAAGGATATGCAATCTTGCTTCCAATGACCATTCTTTCTACAAAAGAAACATTTCCCCTTTCCCTTTTTCTTCTCCACCTTACCATTGGGCTTTAGGTGATCTGGAGCCTTGGCCTTGGCCTTTTTTTTGGGCCTCGTGGCTTCAGGTCCGTACCCGTAAGCAAGATGGAGGTTTTAAGCTCCGGTTTCAAGTCATTCTCTACTTGCTTTATCAGATTGTGCAATTCTGCTAAAGTAGCTTCTTTATTATACAGATGAAACTGCATAATAAAGTTAGAGAAGTCTTTTGGTAAGGACTGAAGAATTAGACCGTGACCTATCTCATGATCCATGATGAACCCGAGGTTGGCCAATTTTTCAATGTGGCCAATCATCTTAAGCACATGTCCACCAAAAGATCCTTTCTTATACCTTGTTTGGAATAAGACACATGACACTTGGAATCTCATGCTATGAACGGAAGTTGCATACAACTCCTTCAAGTGAAAGATGATGGTTTGAGCATCCATATCTTCGTGAGCTTTCTGAAGTCCATCCGACATAGAGCCAAGCATTATGCAAACTGCTTGCTCATCATCATCGACGTATTTCTTCTAAGCATCAAATGTATTTTGGTCAGCATCTTCTGCGGGTTCAGAGGGAAATGGTCTTTCAAGAACATAGAAAATCTTTTCTTATCGTAAGACAATTTTAAGGTTTATAAACCAGTCATTGTAGTTGTCCCATTTGAGCTTATGCTCATCAAGGATGGAACGAAGTGATACTCTATTTGCCATTTGAATGTTTTTGAAATATTTTAACCCACCTGTTAAGAGAGAATGTTAAAATTAGGAATATATTTTCTTTAATGTTTCATAATAACATGTGCTTTTAATATTATGAAGTTGCTCCCACTCAATTTTTTTAAAATTTTAAGCAAATGGCATCAACCCCAATATGATGGATTTCTTGTGGGCAAGGATACCATTATCATCATTTCATAACTCTGACTAGGGCCGGTCGTTATAAAATACGATAATTAGGTAGGTTCCCAACCAATTTCTGATATAAATCACAATTCCTTGATCATTGGGTTGGGCAATCAAACATGCCATAGCTTATGTTAGTCCTTGTGGACACCCAAATTTTTCCACTAAGTTATAATACCACGCCTAAGGGTCGCTGCGTCTTATGACTCAGGAAAGTCAAACCATTGTCAATAGTATGATTTAGGGACAAATTGGTATTGGTCAGTCTGGTAAAATCTAGTCATGCCAATACATTTTAAGCCTTTTGGGTCTATATTTTACAATGTGATGCAAATTTTAGACTTAAATTATTATTGAGGATTTTAGCAAGTTTAAGTGAATAACTGTCAAATGGATTCCTCCATTGAAAATTCCCTAGGGGGAGGGTGGAGCGAACTCTCTTAAATACCCTTACCTCTTAGGCTCTTATTGCCTTGGTGACAGGAATAAACAATAGATCCTCCAAATTAGTCCAACCCTTTAAATATGCTTTAAGGTAAGTTTTGAGTAAATGATTATCTAGATGTCTTCACAGCTTTTCCTTTTGGCTATAAAAAGGTAGTGAGTGAAGGAAGACACCAAATCATTTTCTAACTCTAGTAATACCTTTGGTTAAATTAACTTTATTTTGGAAAGTTTTATTAACGCCTTGGTCTCCACCCCACTTGTATCTTTTATAATGTCTTTTATTATAAACAAGTGATTTATATTTATTAGCCTTAAAGGTAATAAATCTCTAAGTTCATCATGGAATAATTCCTTAGCTAAATTATAAGCAATACACTATTTATTTCCTTAGAAAGTCTCTAGATTCTTACACCTTAAAATAATCATGCCAATTCTAATCATACATAGAATCATCAAGCATATGAGTTTTAATATGTTGGAATTATTTTAGGCATTAAATAACTTTGATTAATATTTAATTATGATATTGCATTTTATTTTATTCAAATAAATTTACTATTCATATTTTTTACAGATGCGTGAACGTTAAATGCAATTTCACAATTCAAATCTTAACCAAATCATGCAAAACTTGTACTAAAATTAAGTTCAGGGTGTTAGCTTTCCAACGAGATTTTACACACCCAATTTCGAGATCAAATGAGAGGAACTAAATAAAACAAAAATGGCGCGTTGATATCACTGTTGGGAAGCGGCCGCGAGTGCGCAGCGGAAAATCAAAAAAATTATAATTATGATGCTACTATCCCTATGCCCAAGACCCATTTGTTTTTATTATTCTACAAGCCTAAGTATGTTACTATATATTATAAGCATAAAAAAATCATAAAACATGCAAAGAACATAAACCTAAACATGCTAACTATCATAAGAACTCTAATTAAAATAAAGAAAGAAAAATACTTACTTGAACCGAAGACTCTTCTCCAGTCCTCTCTCCAATCTACAAGCTTTTCTCGAACTCATCAAGCTCTTCCACATTCCAAAGAGCCACCCAAGTGTTTGGCCTCCAAAGGTGCACACACCAAAGCCAAAACTCAACGGCAAGACTACGCCTTGAGTGCACATGTATTTTGCCTTTGGTGCTAGCCTAGGCAAATACCTCAAAAATTTTAACTCGAGGTTCCTCTAGTCAATTAGACTTAAGGATCCTCAAAATAAGTGGCTTACTCTTAAACTTTATAGTTGCTCACTTATATAAACCCAAGATATGAAAGGTTTGGTATAAAAATTTGTAAAGAATTCTTTGAGTTTATATAGGTGCTCTAAAGACAACAAAATTAATTAAGAATCTGATGTGGGATAAATGCTAATTAATCTTAGCCATTAGATCTTAATTTAGTGGTTTAATGAGATTATAAAACCCTAATAAGAGTTTGGGTCGAATTGGAATTCAAAACAAATAAAAAAAAATTTATTATTCACATTTTTTTTATTCCAATTCCCAAAGTGCCCCTATCGTCATTCACCAATCCCTAAGCCACTATGGAACCTCATAAATAATCTGTTCAATAATTAAACACATTGAACCATTTATGAACAATTTCTACAGCAATCATATATGTTATTAAATTTGTATTGTGCACTGTTAACCATTGATTTCTACTTTGTTGTGTGTGACCTTTTGGGTTCCCCTCAAGTTGGACATGAAATGAATCGTGATAATTTAATCGAACATAAATTATCCTCCGATCATATGGTCATTCGATTTCAATGACCAAGGTTGACATCTAGCAACATGCCAAGGCCCCCAAATGAGAAGGAAATATATATACCCATTATGTATGCGATTTACATATGATATGGTCCATCGTCTCACTGTATCCCCACCGTTTGACCTAGGGTATGGAAAGTGTCAACCCATATAGTTAAATGTATGATGTTGATAGTGTTATGAATCATGCTAACCCAAGAATCTCACATGATTCTTCCGCTGCGGCCACAGTCTCAAGCAATGATCACACATATCAACCTGTGAACTGGAATACTATTCTTATAAGAAAATATTATCCGAGAGAGTGGCGGTTCTCTGTTGTATCTTTATAAACTTCATGTGTTTCAACAAATGACCCAATCATACCCTTATAACCGGATCTTTTGAACCAGGAAAGGAGAATGTCAAAGTTATTTGATCCACAGATAAGATTGTAAAGACCTCAAGTCTAAGGACTAGCCATACAATCGATACATGAAAGTTCTCACAGACACATGAGATAAACACTCCATGTGAAAACTTTCGGCGGTCAATTCGATGGACATGAGCAACTCATGCATCCATGTGATACACCAAGTAGACGGATCTCCGCTAGTAGCCTATGAGATCATCTACCCCACTGAAGGGCGGATCATATCATCATGCTAGTCTCTCCGCTTTGTGAATGCCCAGATTATTCACAAAACTATGACTAGGAATGTTTAAGAGTAATGATTCTCATAAGGCATGGAAGCCATCATCTTATTACTCCAAGGGCTTTATTACAGTGTTTGATGATTCATATAAGTTATGTAAGACACGTATAATAAAGATTGTCATTTTATTAATTAATGAAAATATTACAAATACATGTACATATAGCCCATCCACAAGTTGGGTATAGGGCATATCCCTAACAATGGATTCATTAAGAAGAAGGAATAACCGTGCTTTTATAAGAAAATGAGTGAGAGTATGATAATTTTCGTATTTTTTATCTAGACCACATCCTTATCGTTGGAAAGGATACATGATTGATGCAAAGTGTGAAAGCTACCTTTGCAAGAACTTCTCCATGAAAGACATGGGTGAGCTTCCTACATACTAGATATAAGGCTCTACCTAGATTAGACCTCCACATGTTCATTGGGTATGGACAAATCCTCAGGGTGTCCTATGTGTGTCGAGATAGGATCCGTCAGTTCTGTGTACAGAGCATAGGTAGTCCATATATGATTAACAATTAGATAAAAACCATGGGCCCGTGGTACACTTTAAATGAGTTCTAAGTGCCCTTTTAGAGATTGCTAATAGAGACGTCAACAAGATTATCCCTATAGAGATTTGACGTCTACATCTATATCTCTGGGATATATCCGGATACTTGTGACGAATGAATTAAACATATGCCATGACCTCGACCTATATGATTCAACAAGTTTATCCGAAATTATCATAATTTATGGGTGGGTAAATTATAGACACGAAATTGGATTTCGTGAGGGATATGCCTGAATCTAGAGAGTCTCACTAGTGAAATATACTCGTAGAGCACTAGGGCAACTTTTATGAATAATACTGATTATTTATAAGTCGTTTAATGGTTAAACGAAAAATACATGCAATGAGACCCTATAGTCATTTCCTAATTATTGTGTATTTGTATTTAATGATAGATTTTATTAAATACACATTAATTAAATGTCAAATTGTGATATTTGACTTATATCATAAATGTATATGTATTTGAATTTAAAGTAAATATAATACATATATTTAAAATATTTATATTTAAATAATTATTTAATTATTTAATTGTTAAATAATTAAATAAATTAAAAAATATAATCTTTTTGATATTTTAGGAGATGCTTTAAGTTGCTTTATTTGACTTGTTGAAAATCATTAAATTGTGTAATGATCAAATATACAGGTTGATAAAGCTAACTTTAATTGAAACAAAAATATCTAGATATTTGTATATGGTTCCCAATTTTTGGCCAAGGGCATATTTGGGGAGTATATATTTTTTGTTTCATTTTCATTAGGTTAGGTTAACAAGTTATACAAAAACAAACACAAAAGGTTTGAGAGCAAAAGTTGAAGAACAAAAAGGTTGTTTCAATGGATTACTGTTGATTATTTGATAATCATGTTGCCATTATAGAGTTTCTAAGCCACTCATTTATGACCTAGAATTTTTCTTGAGTTGTTTCATGATGGTGAGACATTTTTGGTGTGGTAAAGTTTGAATTAAAGTGTTGGATTTAATTGATTTGGTAAGATTTTTCAATTTGAAGAAATTATAAAATTAGAGTTCTTAACCCTTTCCAAAGTTGGGGTTTTTCATATATGTGATGAATTATGGTGTGTATACGATGCATATTAATTTTTGGGTTTATTGGATTTGATCTTGACATGTTTTGAACATAAAAGGACCAAATTGCAAAAACTGAAAAACTTTGAGGCTGTTTCAGCAATTAGTAAATTTATGGGGTTTTTGTTGCAATATGATTTTGATGTGTTGAGCACATTGGAAATCATTTTATAAATGATTTAGAATCATCCAAAATTATATTTGACAAATTTAGGACTAAAATGATCAATTTGTAAAGTATTGGGGTAATTCGGTAATTACAAAGAAATTTGGTTTCTTGTGTAATTTTTCAGAATTTGATAATTGGGTAATTAAATAAATAAGTTTATTTAATTGATCCAAGAAAAATTTTGAAATCGGAAAATTTTGATTTTCCGCATTTCCAATACGTTATCAGATTTTCGCCATAAAACCCCTACTTGGCATTGTGCATAATATTGAGGATTCGATCCCATTATACTGTTATAGCCATCACACAGGCTAAAGAGCCAAGGGCGCATTCCAAGTCTAAACATGTGGATATAAAATATCACGTGATTAGAGAGATTATTGAATAAAAAACATAGTGGTCTTGAAGGTTCAAGGACTAGATAACATAGCAGACCCACTTACTAAGGCCTTATTCCTAATTTATTTGATAAATATTTGGAGGCGATGAGACTGTGGTACCATCGTGATGGGCACTAAGCAAGTGAGAGTTTGTTGGAGTTGGTGCTTGGAGCGCCAATCCGAATAATTTATAGTACATTATATTTTATTATTTATTAAAAAAATAACTACATTTTCATTTCAAACATTATTAATGGTATTGTCATTATGCATATTAGATTGATGTATAAATATGCTAAGAATGACATCGACCTTAAAATAGTCATGTAGTAATACTTGGCACTAGGTGGTCCGACATTGGGATAAGTATTAATATTATAAACTATTCTTAAAGTGTGTGTATATATATATTCCTAGTAATTGGTTTTGGAATACCGTCGAATTCCTATAACCTAGAAAACTAGCACATGTCGTATATTGGAATTGAAGTTCTAATGGTTTAAGCCAATGTACCATAAGCTTTGAAAGCTTGTATAGAAGTGTGGATATTGGTTGGACCGAATACTAATGACTCAGAAATGATTCATAATAGTTGGAAGTACACACCACCGTCAATAGGAAAATCCTCGAGTCGAGTAACATATGTTATCCTTTGACTATATTATCATTGATTTTGTGTGAGCCCCTCCACACTTTGATGCCATATATGTCAGAAAACGTTCATAGTCTAGCCTCTAGATGTTCGTTGGATGTGGACCGATACACTCGTTAATCAAGTGTGAATTAAGAAAGGATCTTTCGGCCCGTATGTGTACCAAAAGGAGTTTAGGTATCCATGTGAGTAAGTCACGACTCTTAAGACTTTGGCCAAAGCCGATCACCTAGGATGGATCGCATCAATTGTAAAGAATCATGGACATGTCGACATGAGATATGCACCTTGGAAACTTGACGGGGCATTTAATGTTTCCTAAGCACAACTCGGATAGTTTACGATGGAGGGATTGTTAAACATATGTGATGATCTCAACTTGTATAGTTCGGAAAGGTCGTTCGTGTTCTTTGCGAATTCGGAGGTGGCCGAATTGAGTACATATTAGCTAGGCTTATATGACAAACGTGTCTGAACTTAAAGAGTCCCAATATGAAGTGTACTCGTTGGGCACATGAGTAGCTGATTAATTTTGATAAAAGAAAATAATCGATATTATAATTATCAACTAAGATAATCAAGTGTTATTGGATAACATTGTTATTTATTTTGACCTATTGGATTAATTCAATATGTACACAAGAGTTTTGGCGTAATTTCATAATTATCTCTACTATTTGAGGATATTATGGTAATTGCAAGTATGTAATTATATGTGTTTTTGGCTTGATTTAATTGGATTAAATCAAAGTGGCAAACATTGAACTAATCCATTTCCTAATCTTTGTCTTGATTTAATTTGATTAAATCAAAGTGGTAAACAAATGTGATTAGTCACACCTAATGATACATATTTGGACAAATTAGATTAAGCTCACATAAAAATTGATTAGAACTTTTATTAATTAAAAATTGCCTAAGTTTTGCTGTAAATAGCAAGCTTTATGAATGTTTTAATTAAGTTTAAGCAAATCAAAATGAGCTTGAGAATGTTAAGCTAAATACAAGTAATTCTTGGAGAAATTAGCCTAAGTTAGAGAAGTGTTTAGAGATGCTTTGAAAGATCTCTACAATATTTCATCTAGGAGAAATCAAGATTGGATCTTGGAGTGAAGCTTGCTTACATTGGAATTAAGATTAAATCTTGGTATGAAGCTTGCTAAACTTTGGAAGTTCTTCAACAATTTCAATAAGGAGAATGAGATTGGATCTTTGTATCAAGCTTACTAGGTAACGTTCGATCTTCTCATAAGCTATGTTCTTCATTAGTGAGTTTTTCATTAGTGAGACATATAATGATGAATTATGTATTGGATGAATAATTACATAGCTTAAGTTGAAATTATGCTAATGAATTGTGTTAGAATGCTTTGGAAGTATAAACACAATATGCTTGTAAATGAGTTAAAGATGTTCATGTTGGACATGGAACAAATTAATTAGAGTTTGTAACTCTAGATTAAAGCTTATAGCTATGGATACCATTCTAAAATCACTTGACCACTTTTGGGTGAAATAGAATTGTTCATGAGACATTTCATAGTGGGATTCTAAATTGGTTTGTATTTAGATTAAAACAAATACATATATATTTTTAGAATTCATTTATGTTAGTTGTATAACATGTATTGATGGTAGTTATGATGCCAAAATTAGATTTTAGGTGTATTTGAAATATTAGGAGAAAATTGAAAGTGTTTAGTATTAGTTTGAAGTTGAAATTGCTCACTGGGTAGGGCAGCGTCGCGACTCTGACCGAGTATCAGACCTAGGCGAGTCGTGATGCTCAACTTTCCGCGTCGCAATGCCGAAACATTCAGCTCTCACAGTTGCTCTCGCACTTTTGCGCATCTCGACCCCCAAGCTTCCACATCGTGATGCGCAGAGCTGATACATACTGAAACTTCATTTTCTCCGTTTCAGAGTTTCCGGACTCCGTTGTGGTCTCTGTTTTTTCCTATGGTCTCGAAACGGAATTTAGTTTTATATAAAAATATTTTAAAATACACTCATGTTCGATATACATGGGTTAGATCCACTTTCGCTGCGCGGGACACCTATCCCACCTTACGGGTTCCACATCAGCCCCAACAACTTCATTGTTGTTTGTAGAGTAAATTAACATTTCTTCCTATATTTTAATTGAAGACTTGGTGGACACATCTTACTTTTCGGTTAATATTTGTACAAGTGATGTCAAATAATTGAAAATGGAAAACAGTTTTTAGTAATTTTTAGTAATGAGTAATCAGACAGTTAAAATTTGATTGCTAAAAGTTTTCTAGTTTATTTCAGCGTAATCATTTATCATAGTTGATCCAAACAGATTATGTCACATGCATGATTTATGTAGTTTACTGAAGTGAAAAATATACATATATAACAACTTTTTAAGTGTTTTTTCCCATTTATTTTTTAAAAATGGTGTCATACTTTTGAGATACGTTTTAATATATATTAGTTTCAGATGATTTGTACATTTTCAGATAGTTCTATGAAAGTCTTAATAAATCTCTATTGTAATACAAGTCACCAACTTGTATGCTGTTAGTAGCAGATATGGCACTCTTAATGACTTCAAGCGCTTGGTTGATGAAACACATTGTTGAATAAGGGTGATGTAGACACTGCATTTTTACATGAAGCCCAATGATGAGTCTCGTATAGAGGTACTATCTGAAAAGTTACGGAAGTCACGGGAAACAAATGCCGAAAGGAAAAAGTCCAAAATTAACACCTTATTGGATTCGAACTCGCTAGCCCGCCTCAGATTCGCTAAGTCGGTTTCTGTTTCAAACCTTAGCCTCAGCCCAAAACCCCTACAACCCATGAAAGCCAATCCATGCAGCACACGCCCGAGGGCCACATAAAGCCCATGCACGCCTAAGTCTTCCCGAATAAAAAGAAATCCCATGCAAAACACATGTCAAAAATCCCTCAAATCACCTTCCAATTTAACAAGTTATAAAATCCCATTCTCACCAAATTTAGAGATTTTGTTCCCTAAATAAATTGAGAATATATCTCTCAAATTTGCTTGATTTTATTTCCAAGATTAGGAGATCCCTTGGCATTATAAAAAGACTACAAAACCAAACCCTAAGGGATCTCTTTTCTCAACACACACAAGGCTACACATGGCAAAGAAGATCACAAAAAACCCTAAAGTCTCTCTTCTCTCAACCTAAGACACTCTCTCTCACGGAAACTCAGCAAGCCACCAAAGCCCTCTATCAAAGTGAAGCAGCACCCTTCAACCCAGCAGCCCACCACGTGAATGAACAAACCAAAGCAAATTCCACCAACCAAAAACAAACACTAAAACAGTACCCCATACCGAATAAACAAATAACCCTTCAATCAAATTGCCCCACGAAATAAACAAACAAAACCAAGTCAACGTGAACAGAAAGCCATCAAAACCGAACCAACATGGACAACAAGCCACCGAAATTGCCCCACCAAACCACAAACAAACGGAGCCATTCAGCGGACAAACCGACAAAGAACCATCACCACCGACCAAGACAACAAACATCAACGCAAGAAACCATGAACAGCCCTGAAAACAGTCCAAAAACAACCCCTAAAAACTGCACCTAAAACGTGAACCAGTGAGCCAAACAAACAGCAAAAACAGCGGCCTAAAAACAGCAAAAATAATGAGCAGAAACGGCGAATAGTGAGAAGAAACAGCGTACAAGTAAACTAGAAAAACAGTAAGATTTAATCCTTCCGGCGACGACCTAACGCACTTCTAAGAAGCAACTAAAAAGGTAAGACCTGAGGGCACCCTATTTATTTTTATAGTCCCGGACATGGCGTGCCGGGTATGCAAAGTCCTATATTAAAAACGACCAAATCTTTTGGTCACATTTTCTTTCTCTAGCATTTTGTTGTTTATCTTTTTTTTTTTTTTTTTATATTCATTTACTTTTATGGTTATTTCGTTATCCTTAATTATCTTTATTTTATTATTTCGCATTTATTTTATTGTTTATCTTTATTTTATTATTTCTCATTTATTTTGTGTTATTTATCTTTTTATTTAGTTATTCACTTTTATAGTCATTTTCATATTCCGCCTTTACTTTTATTTATATTTTGCTATATTATATCGCATCTATTTTTATGTCCGTTTACATTACATCAATGATTGTGTGTATTATCCCTTGCGGTATATCGGATGGAAACCCATACATAAATTCCGTAGCCAAATCCGAATGGACGGTAGTGCGGTCTGTACTTGGGATACAACTCCACGTACCACTCGGGAAATACTCACAAATGCGTGTTTATGTCATTATTGATGCTATTTTTGTAAGAACGTTCAAACGCGTTTTCGAACGCAACTCGAACGCAAGCATTCTGCCTCACTCCATTCGAACGCAACTTGAACGCAAGCATTCTGCCTCACTCTGTTCGAACACATTTTCAAACGCTACATGAACGTGAACTCTCTGGAACACTTCGTTCGAACGCGTTTACGAACGCTACACGAACGCGCACGCACTGGACAACATCTTTCTTTATATTTTATGTATTTTCATCTCTTTAGTTATTTATTTTGCATTATGCGCTTAATTATTTGCATTTATTATTAATATTTTTTTATTGTTCTTATAATTTACATTATCATACTTCTTTATTGAATATGCTTTTGGAACTATGTATTTGCTTTTATTTATATTCATGTTTATGGGTGTGCAAATTTGTGTGTTTATTTGAAGTATCTTGCATGTGCTGCATAAAACTTGGTTATACCATTGTGTGAATCCGTCCATTATACTGGCATAAGTAATAGACCATTCTGAACCCAATCGTTTGAGGTCTTCCCTTGCGAGGGGTGAGTGCGGCCTTAAATCATTTCCTAGTTCACGGTGGGTGGTGACTCCTTTATTCTCTGGTTTAGTCCTCCATAGGCTACTCCGTACTCTCTACGGGCTGCGAGCCCAATAGTGTCATGGTCACCGAGCATCATAGGCATAGCGGTAAACCTCACTTCACTCCTATAGATGGTGACTCCACTGGGGATAGAGAATCAGCCAAGAAATAATGCCTTGTAGTGTCCGTGGCTTTGGCTTTGGTTACCCAAGTCTTATATATTTTGCATACCCTTCTTACCCCGATGGTGTCATGTATCGTGAAGTCGCTTTCACTAAAGGCGGCGGATCGTTATGTGGCATCATCACTCGTTGGCATGTACCTTTGGGTATAAAAAATGTGTGCTCACTTGGTTGCTCGAACCCTTGAGTGGGGAGACTCAGTTGTAAGCAACCCTTCACCGGCGGGAGCCTTTATCCATATCCTTATAAGCCCACATATGAACCATAGTTATATGTCCTATAGAAGCTACCCATATGCTTGTGTTTGGGACCATTATCATTTGGATCCATTTGAGCCTCCCGTCATAGGATACAAACTTGTTGGGCCATTTAAACTGTGACGAGTTTGTATCTTATAATGATTGGGCCAAAAGCTTACAAAATGACGATGGGCCACCTTGTGTTTGGTCCCCATATCATTTGAAGTTGTTTAGCCACCTTATCACAAAAGTGTAAACCTGTTGGGCCTTTTCAACTGGGACAAGTTTGCACCTCGCGATAATCTGATTGGACACTTTAAAATGATAACAGACCAACTTGTATGAAAACCTTGATGGGCTTAGAAGGTCCAAACACGATCCAAATATGCCAAATGCATGAGTACGATATTCGCATTGGCTTTCATCCAGGAAGGATACGCCTTGTTATGGCATATTTGTATACTTTTGGATATCTCTAAGTCCATCCCCACAACCGTGATTACCGAGGGCATAATTCATCGTTTCTAGACAATGGCACGATCCCCATAATAAGCTTAGTCAATATTGTAAGTGGGCGGTCTTTGTCTTTTACCGATGAAAATGGACTGAGGTAGCCAAGGTTCACCCTTGTACCGTAGGAGAGAACGATTTTGTGTACCCCACATTGGTGCATAAAATAAGCCATACCTATGACAGAAATGGATTTACCACGAGTATGAGAGGAATAAGGTCGGAAGGATGTATGTTGTTTTGATAACCACATGTATCTCATGCATCTCCTGCATCGCATGCATACACGCATCATGCTAACCCTTTGTTTTAACAGCCATCATAGATATCCGTTGGGTTAGAGAAGAAGGAAGACTTGTCAAGAAAAAATTAACAACCATGGATGCATCAGGCAGCGAAGGTTCCTACATGGATCAATTGGAGACCAATATCACTAAAATTACCGAGCAACTACAAGCTTTGACCAATGCTATGGCCGATCTGACAGTACCCCACACAGTGGGAACAGAAAACAATGAGAATAGTAAGTGTGAGGAGCCCCCGATTAGGGAAAGCGAAGACATCCCTATTTTTGACGATGACATGGCTGAGTATGCCACGAGAAGGATAGCCGGGTCTCAAGCAGAATTACAGAAACTCGGAGAACAAATAGAGTCAGTTACCCATAAAATGAAGGGAAAATATAAAGATATGTTGGACTATGATGCGATGACTTTCGAAGAACAGCTGCCTCCCCAGTTTAAGATGCCTGACATGGCCAAGTTCAACGGAAACATATATCCTAGGGTCCATTTCCGACAATATGTTTCAGTGATGATTTCAGTGGGTTTGTCAAAGCGCCAGGTACAGAAGATGTTCGGGATGTCACTAGAAGGGGCACCCGTAGTATGGTATCATGGCCTGGAGCGAAAAGTCAGGGATGATTGGAAGGAATTAGCGGAGGCCTTCCTGAACCAATATGTCACAGACCTGGAGATAGACTTGTCGCTCCGTGACCTAGAAAACACCAAACAGAAGCCATATGAGAGCTTCAAAGATTAAGTGGATCACTGGAGAAGCCATCTCTTGAAAATGCATACACGACCCTCAGAGAAGGACCAAATTAAGCTTATCATTAAGGGCACCAAGCCCTCCATTTATAACAAGCTGAGGAGGATGACCTCCATGATTAGTGACTTTCAACAGCTAAGAGAAACTTTCATGGATATCGAGGAAGAGGAAGCCGAGAACAGAAAGTTTTATGGCTAGAATAGAAGGACCATTGAGGGGCCTTCAGAGACCAAGCCCGCTCTGCTGAGGTCACTGCCATCAGAAACATGCGATTCTCCAATCTTGGAAGACCTTTGTCAAATGTGTTTGAAAAGATGAAGAGGTAATGACTCCTCAAACCTTCATAACCTAAACCATTTCCAAACCTTGTGCCACATCACCTCAACCTAAACCTATATTGTCACTTCCATCATGAAAAAAAGCCACGAAACTGACAACTGCGCCCATCTCAGACATGAGATCCAAAACCTCATTGACGCCCATAAGATACCCGACCCAGAAAAATAACAAACCGACAGACACATAAACCCTCTACCCAACTACCACTCTGTTCCACCACCCACCTACATGATCAATTCCGGCATGCCCGAAAGCTCTGTCCTCCAAACTTTCAACCACCAAGCTTCCTGCTCGGAGATATGACACATCAGTAGTGAAGATAAAATAGAACATGTGAGAGATTTCTGGAAAAGCTTCTCGAGCAGTGACAAAAAGGAGATTGCAAAAGATGAGAATAAATAGGAAGAATAACTACTGCAGTTGGAGAATCTGAAGCTCGAAGAAAGCAAGAAGACGGAAGAATACAAGACTACAAGTTAGGAAGATGTTTATTTTCCTGACTTATTTAATTGTAATCTTGCATTTATTAATTATAAAGACATTAATTTTGCTTACTTTTTCGAGTCTTTTCCTGTTAGTTAAGCATAAGTTCAATGATGAAATCGTTTGCCTTAGGGGTGAACAAAACCGGTTTCGATTCCGGTTCCGCATAGAACCGGAACCTACCCGGAAAAATTCGGTTCCGCACTAAGTGGAACCGGAACCTACCCAATTAAATAGGGTACCCTATTATTCGGTTCCAATCCGGTTCTGGTCCGATTCTGAATTACCCTATTTTAAAATATTTTAATGAAAACTACATTCTGATACGAGTCCGTAGGAAAAAAACGGGGACCAAATCGGAGTGCGGAAGCTCAAGAATGAAGAAAATGAAAAATATTTTAATTAAAATGAATGATAAACACTTAATCACAAGACATTAAAATTGACAAACACTGCCAAAGCCTGCTCAAGGAAAAAGTTAAGACATGCTAAAATACAATTCATGCTATATTATAATATGAGAGTCCAGAATTTATATCACACAGCATCACAAAATGGATTTGCTTTTTGTCCAAACTTTGAGAATACTTTTGTTCTTCCAATTGAAAATACAGTTTGGCCTGCTAAAGTTGGATCAAGTGAAGAAAACAACTTTTGAAACTATAAGAAGCACAATTATGCTACCAAATCAATCACAAAAAAAAAGTATTATGTCCAGCTTAAATACCAAGAGTAAAACTGAAAATGCAGAGAGTGAGCACACACAATGCCAACAAAGCTCCTAGCAAACATAATTGTTACAATATCAGAAAACACAATCTAAAAATTTAGCAACAAAGAGATGAATTAAAAGAAATATCTCAGAGAACCGAAATTTAAATCTCTAAATATTCATATAAATCTCTAAATGTTCATATAAACCGGTTCCGATTCCAACCATTTTGGAACCGAAACCTACCCGGATAAAATCGGTTCCTTCATTTTTGGAACCGAAACCTACCCGATTACAACCGGTTCCGATTCCAAACCCGAAAAATCGGTCAAAAATGAATATGTGTGGTATGGTTGAAAATAAAAGAAAAGTCTCCAAAAAAATTAAACCACCTATAACCGATAAGCGTGAAGCTACCCATGAGCGAGTATTAGGACCACCATGAAGAGAAATGCTACCTTAAAAAGTAGGTGTGTTGAAAAAAAAAAGAGAGAGAGACAAAATAAAAGAAAATCATACCATATTGAGCACAGAAAAGCAATTGCAGAGCATAATCGAGATATCTAGGTTGGTTTGACCCATCGATCCCAATTTTTAAACGAAATCATTGAGTTGGCTTACCTACTGTAAATAAACATTTACACACACACACATTGACTCTGGCTTAGATGATTTATTCAAAGACTCAGATTTGAGTTGCATTAAGTATTTTAAAGGTTCTCTGGTTTCATTACTGGGCATTCTTTGAGGACAATAATATGTGTATCTATTGGGACTATTTTATAGCCCGTAATATAATGTGTTGATATGGAACGCCACATCATATAGTGACAAGCAATGGAGTCCAATTTAAGAGAAAAATTCAAGTCGAGAATGACAGTAAACTCCTCAGAGAGAGGACATAATTCAAAATCTGGGAATCGGATGACATGATTTTCAGTAGGATGAGGCCGCTTTTAAGAAGGTGTAATCCACCTTGACCTAATGCAGACAGCAGAGAGCAAAAAGTTGAGCTAGGTCTGGGGGCAACTAGTCTATCACCCTGCAGATAAGGGACACAACGGGATCTTGAGCCATGGGACCTAAGAAAAACCGAGCAATCACCATAGTAGAACTGATAGTAGGAAACTGTAAGCAGGCCAATGCGGCAACCAAAGACTTCCTAAATGAGTGAAGAAAAACCTTAGGCGCAAGGAAGGTCTAACCAAGGATGACATCAAGCCAAAAGGACAAAGAAAACCCATCGGAATAGGAAATGCTTCCATGCATACATGTCAGATAGACACAATTTTTGTTTTGTGTTCGCAGGCTTTGAAAAGTGACGAAGACGAGCAACTCCTAAGGAATGAGGACGAGCAAGCCGGGAATGGCACTCAGGGAATAGAGAACAACCTCATGAATGAGGATGAGCAACTCCTCGAGAATGAGGATGAGCAAGCCGAGGATGACACTCCGGGAATGGAGAACAACCTCGAGAATAAGGACGAATCAAGGGTCGAAGTGCCTCACCACCATTATCAATAGTTTTGGGAGTGAATCCTAGGGGGTGAGGCCCACATTATCAACAGTTTGGGAATGAATCCCAGAGGTCGAAGCACCTCATCATGTAAGTTTGGCCGAACATATATGGTATGAATACAGTCCGGCCAGGCTTCCCTGAAGCCAGGTCGACAAGACACATATCTATTTTATTTGTTTGTGGTTTTGTTATCGTTGTACTATTATATTTCTTGCTTACTGTTTTCATATTGTTTCATTGTTCTTGGTTTAATTGTCGTACTATTATTATAACATTGTACCATATGTTATTATTGCCATGTGTGTGTGATTTTGCGTTTCCAGCCATTCTGGTTTACGCAACACATCCGACCAGACTTCATGTAAGTCCGACTGGACATATCACATCAAAAAGAATATACGACTGACTATGCTCATGTCTGGCTAGACTTCTACAGACCAGCGAGATATATGATCTAATATGCTCGCTTTGCTATGACTTTAATGATTCTTAAGCTTGTACATGTATTCATTTTTCTTTTTTGCATTTATTATTTAATGAATGCACTTGCATATTATATAAACTGATGTTATGTGTTAATGAATTATAAGATATGGTGATACTTCTTTTGAACTTGGATATATACTAGCACCAAACAGGTTTAAGGTCAGACTTTGCGAGTGGTATAATGAAGCCTTTAATCATTCCATGTGTCTTATACTGGGTGGCAATTCTTTTATTCTCTGATTAGTCCCCTGTGGGATATCCGTACTCTCTACGGACTGCGAGCCCAACAGTATCGTGGTCGCCGACGTCATAGGCATAACGGTAAACCCCGTTTCGCTCTTACTGGTAGAGAGAGACAACAACGTTAACATTAGTGCTGAGCATCGGTTCCGCTTCGACCCAGAATCGATTGGAATCGACTCGCTTTCAAGGTAAAGAACCAGAATCGATTCATTTAGGGTCGGTTCTGGTTTTAAAATTAAGGAATCAAATTTAAGCGGTTCGGTTCCGATTCAATAATTGTAAGAATCAGAATCAGACAATTTAACCGGAACTGGTTGTATTAATCAATTAGTAATTATAGGGCAAATACTTGTTTGTTCTAATAGCTTAATCGATATTACTTTTTAATGAAGCTTCTTTGACAAAACATTTCTGGGCCATGTTTGCTTCACCAATTTTGGAACAAGATATGATTAATTAATCATTGACCAAGTTATTATCACCTTATTAGTCATTCTCTTTCATAGGACAAGCCTTGGTTTATCCCTGAGATAAAACTATTATTGTTTTCCCAATGTGACTTGGTGGTGGTTATAGTGAAAGTGGTAGAAATGGTGGCGTTGGGCAGATGCAGCAACGGGTAGTGCTAATGAACGTGGTGGTGGTAGCATGATTATTGTGGTGCTAACGGTATAGGGGTCGTGGCGTTGGGGGAGAAAATACATTGGCAAAATGTTGTAGTGGCTTCAGGGATAGTGGTAGATAAGACATTGGCAGCATGTTATTTTTTTTTATTAACAGAATAGAAAAATTAGGTTTAGTAGTAGTCCCAAATGTGTGATAAGGGTACTATATTTAAATTTGAAATTGAATCAGGATTGATTAAGAACTGATAAATATGATAACCTATTCAATTGAGTAGATTAAAATATTAGAAATTAATTTTTAGGATAGATTATGATTTTAACCGGAATCGAAATTGAAACCGAAACCGCAACTAGTTTTGCACATTTATTAGAACAACAGTTAACAAGTGTTTCACCACCCCACGGCCCACACGCATGTAAAGCACGTGGCACCAACTCTCCAGATGGCAGAACTTAAAAGCAACAACAACAAAGAACAGTATCTCTCCCTCCCTCTCTGTCTCTCTCCACTGTAAATACCAAATAAAAGCTTGCAGGAAGGTCAAGAAATTGAGTGAGAATGGCGAATCTGCTCCAATCGCTGTCCATGAACGCGCCGTTCGGCGGTGGACCCAGTGCGCCGAGCCCAAGCGCCGCTGCAGGAGCGGGAGCAAACAAGGACAGGAAAATGGCGTCAGCTGAACATTTAGTGCTCGACCTTAGCAATCCAGATTTGAGAGAAAACGCTCTTCTTGAACTTTCAAAGGTAATTTTATCATCGACTTCGACTCATACATGTAATTTGGCTAAATAGGCAAACCCTAGTCTAGGCCATCAATTTTGTTAATTCATTATTGTGATGTTTAAACATTTTCTTTGCTAGAGATGCTAGGATTCTGACTTTGAAATTGAATTTGGTATTTTGATGCTAATGCAATATGATTATAGTTTAATTGTTAATGTCTACTTGTAAATAAGGATAATGAGTATATAAATTTGAATTATTTCTGCAAGAACAGAGCAGTGTGGATTATATTTGGTTTCGAGGGGGTCGTTGTCCAACATTTTTTTTTTTTTTTTTGCATTCTTCGGGCCAAAATTCCCTCTAATCAAGAGGGAATTCCAATTCTTTTATGTGACAAGCGAAGTTGAAACATAATAGGTCTACTTCAAATTTTGCTCCGAAGAATTAGATGGTCTGTGGAGATAGGTTTTCACTTGTGCAATGACTAGAGTTGACGTATTTGAATGCATGTTGCAGATGCTCGTTCTATTATGTGGTTTATGCTGTTTAAGTGTTTGAGATTTGTGTGCTGTAATTATAAACTTGTGTCCGCCTTTGGTTTCATTTTTTAGAACAAGGAATTATTTCAAGATTTGGCACCTTTCGTGTGGAATTCTTTTGGTACTATAGCTGCACTCATACAGGTATGCCTAATAAACTTGTTTTTTTGTTTTTGTTTTTATTTTTAGAAGAGAGAATTGTTTCAAGATTTGGCTCCCTTGTTGTGGAATTCTTTTGGTACTATTGCTGCATTATTACAGGTATGCTCTTTATTGTTGGTCTTCTGTTATTGTTTTCTCCCCCAGCCCCACCATTGTCGTAATTTTATATTGCTCAATCTGCAATATTCTTAAGCTTAGAAGATGATGCTCTTTGTTTCTTTTGTTATTTTCCCATCTGAAGCTTCCGATTCTCTTTATAAAAGTTGTAGTATACTGTATTTTCTCGAGTTGGGGATAGCCAGTTACTTCTGTGGTTCTGAATTCATAATTTGAGAAAGGAGTAATTATAATGCAGCAGAGGGAATGGGTATGAGGAAAACAGGAAGTAGAATCCTTTCTTTTATTTTTATTTTTAAATGGAAAGCCTCGTGTTTTCATATTATATGTATAGTCAATTTCCAGCAAGATCATCTTTTGTTTTTTGTGCTATGTGTCTCTGTGCGCGAATGCAGTAGTAATTCAGTTGTAACTTGTAATGTAGTCAGCTATTACGTTCTCTTTCCAAATTGGATTCACATGTTTTATCACCTTTTCTGCTTGCAGGAGATAGTTTCAATATACCCTGTTCTATCACCACCAAACCTTACTCCTGCACAATCAAACCGAGTTTGCAATGCACTTGCTCTTCTTCAGGTCAGTATTGTTCCGTGATGTTTTGCTATATAACTTATTGCTTCATCTATAGTTGTTATCTGAACAATTGGAAGGATCTTCTGTACATTTTCATTATGATGAGTTCATGTGTATTGTAAGGAAATTCTGGTCTTACAAGTAAGGAAGTCATTTACCTCACCTCAAATGTAAGAAGAGTAGTTACTTTAAATAGTGCCCGAGAGAAAGTTAAATGTCTAATATTTGTTTTTAGTGTCTTTACTATCCTTGGTGATAGTTTGCTCATGTTGCTATTTTGGGATATGAATTAGGATGTTGACTGTCCTATCCAAAAAAAAAAAAAAAAAAATTAGGATGTTAATTGTTTTATTTTCCATGAATAAATTAATAATGTCTGTACAGACGAAAGAGCAAACAAAAATGACTTCTCAACAGCAGGTACTGCATGAAGATAAAACTCTTCTCACTGAGGATAAATAGCTGATGGTTTTACCTAATCTTCTGATCTGCTTTGTACCCTACAGTAAAAGAATGGTATTTTAAAGAAAATTCATGTGCTTGCATTGAAAGTCGGTCAAACTAGTTTAAAAATGGAAGTTTCAATATATTGTGTGCTTGCTCTTTGCACTTCTCATGTGTGACTCACTTGAGCAAATATTTGTTGAATTTAGTTATTTCAATTCCTGTATTTGTCGATATGAAGTAAAACATTACTAATGCTTCAAAATGTTTTATTTCAGTGTGTAGCCTCCCATCCGGATACAAGGATGTTATTTCTCAATGGTAATATTCCTGAGCTAGCTTCAATATATAAAATCGCTTGTTCAATTCAAGAACCTACACAAATTTTTTACATGAGATAGTTGTTTGGGAAGATGCATTTTTTACCATTTATTTGTCATGGTACAATACTTTCAGCTGATTGTTTTCCCTTGCAGCTCATATACCTTTATATCTGTATCCTTTCCTGAACACAAGCAGCAAGTCAAGGCCCTTTGAGTACTTGAGACTTACGAGCTTAGGTGTTATTGGTGCCTTGGTGAAGGTACTTAATCATCACTGACTTCCAGTTGCTCCAATTCTTATATTTTCTTGTCCTTTCTCATTTTTGATAGGTCTTTTTTTTTCTAATAAAAAGATGATGGTTTTATCCTCTTTGCATTGCAGGTCGATGACACAGAAGTTATTAGCTTCCTTCTTTCAACAGAGATAATCCCACTCTGCCTGCGGACCATGGAGATGGGCAGCGAGTTGTCAAAAACAGTTGAGTGCGCTGATTCTTTAGCTTTTTCTTTTCTGTGTTTCTTAGGTGTTAATAATTTCCATTTTCCCCCTTTCACCTTATGCCGTCTGAACATTGTTTCATTTAACATTGGAATTTCTGATTGGAAAGTATGTTGAAAACAATGTTTTTCAACGTCTTATATTATTTTCAGTTGATTTTGGTGCATTAAGAAAGTATTTTGAGGCTGTTTACCAAAGACAAATTGCCATAGAGATCTCAAAAGAGCTACTGCTGTATATTTTCTATATTTATTAACAAATCCTGGTGAAGATGATAAAATCAGAATTTTGAAAATGTAGTTATGGACTCAGTTTTGCACTTTTCATTTGTGCCTGAAGGTAACCCAATTTTCACTTCTCGATGAGAAAGGGGTTGTATTCAAACACATGGGACCTAATTTAAGGTTCATCACTGCTCGACTAAAGATTTTGTGATGGCAGGTTGCCACATTTATAGTGCAGAAAATATTGTTGGATGATGTAGGCTTGGATTATATTTGTACTACAGCAGAGAGGTTTTTTGCAGTAGGACGAGTTTTGGGGAACATGGTTGCGGCACTTGCTGAGCAACCCTCTTCACGGCTGTTAAAGCATATTATTCGATGTTATCTGCGATTGTCAGATAATCCAAGGTTGGTTAGATAAACAGATTTCTGTATTTCTCAAACGTGGGACCTTAAATGCCACTTTAATTCTCCCTGTTCTTTTCTTTCATTTTCTCGTATAAGTTTATGGTTCAGGTATAGACATGTTGTTTTGACCTTTCTGTTGCAGGGCCTGTGATGCACTAAGAAGTTGCCTTCCAGACATGTTAAGAGATGCCACCTTCAGTAATTGCCTTCGTGTAAGTGCTAACAGTAAATGTTTACATTATTGACTTGTTGCATTTGTATTTGATCTAGAATGTGTACTATAGATAAAGGGCGATATTTAGCCTGTTCCATTATCTGAAAATGAGCTTCAGTTGCATACATTTGAGGGCTTTGGATTCCATTATGGTGTGGCTTTAATTGTTGAATATTATGACCCGATTGGAACTTGGTTCCTTTGTCTAATGAATCACTTGCTCTAACTTTATATTATCTTCATAAGAGAATTATATCATCTAACTTAGCGATGCACCTAAATCTTTTTATGTTGCTTTCCTATTTTGTTCCATGTGGTTTCTCATCATGTTTTTTTATCAATGTTTGCAGGAAGATACAACAACAAGGAGATGGCTTCAACAGTTGCTTCATAATGTCGGAGTCAATCGAGTTCCAACACTTCAGGCTGGAGCAGGATTTGATCATATGCTGGTGAGCTGAATAGGAAGCAAAGTAAAATTTGATGCCCGTTTTCGCTGGTCCAAAATGCACCTCACTAGCTGGGTCATAACTTATTTACTTTTTTTTTTGGGTTAGTTACTGTAGTCTAGTTTCTATAATTGTTGGGTGTGTAAGAGAAAAGACGAAAGGGGTAAAACGGGGAAGCTGGTTTAATCACCGGCTTTTTAGCCAAACTATATAAGCTTATTGTCTGGCTCTAAGTTGTAACAGCGTTGTATGAATGATCAAGCTGTGTAAAATTTTTTCTGATATAATTCTTTTTTGTTTTTTGTTTTTTTTTTTCATGGTAATTGTATGCAAAGCGAATTAAAACGATAATTAATAAAAGACGCAGTATTTGACTTGGACAGCAGCTTCCAAAACAAACGGCTTCTCCTTGACGCTCTCATCTGACACCGATTCGACGTCGTATCAGCGGTTCTGAGTTCATAGGCGAAGGAAAATAATGTCCTCTGATAAATTTAAAAATTCAACTTTTACATGATATATTTTTTAATATATCAAAAGATGCCTTCATTTTTTTTTAAAAAAAATTTAAATTACTCTTAACCATTTTTACATTACACAATCATCAAAATATTACAATGAGTGGCGCCGCATAGCCCCTGGTGGGGGCAATTGACCCCCGATGACTGTTTTTTTTACCTTCCCAACAATCAGTTTTCAATTTCAATCAAAAAGTTTTATCCACCTAGTAAAAAAAAATTATTTGTACCACTAGTTTTGAATCAAATACACAAAAAAAGGACCTTAATTTATACTTTCATCACTAAAAACAACATCAATCAGTAAATTATATCGAAAATTAAATGGCACACTTAATAGTAGATCAATTATTATTATTATTATTATATTATTATTATTATTATTATTATTATTTTTTTTAAATTTTTGCCTCCACTGTCTTAAAATTCTAACTTCACCACTGCAATGAGTGATGAACTAGATCGATTTTTTAAGGTAAATTAATTTTGCTCCGGCTGCCTTAAATTTATGGCTCCATCACTATAATGAGTGATGAACCAATCATCCCCAATGCATAATAGAAAATCGGGTGGTTTTTCTTCGCTGATAATTGCATAAAGAACTTTCTCCGCAGCCAAGACTTTAGTAACTGTTAAAATAAACATGATCATTCACCAACTCTAGATTGGATAAGTGTTTAAATAAGATTATTATCTTTACTTGTATATATCTCTGGACTGACATTAGCTTTGTAACAATCTCATCACACATATGTATATTATCTTTATTTATTTTTTCATAATCAGGGTGTTCGGGCCAACTTACGCGCACCTCAACTAATCTCCAGCACTTGTGCCCCGTGCCTTCAGAACTTTCCCAACATAGATCATGGTAAGTCGTTGGATCTTACATCAGGGGGCATGACCCTAATGGAATGCATCCAGTATGATTCGAACCTTAAACCTGAGAGGGAACA
>SKCR01004754.1:0-26238 GCA_019454045.1 Zanthoxylum bungeanum | reverse complement strand
GCAGCGTTCGACTTCTTCATTTATCCATTTGTTTTTCTCATTGTAATGCGTCAATCGGAAAAAATCTGGAAATGATTGCACCTCACCTGTGCTACTCTGTTAAAAACAGAAAATACATTTAGTACTATTCCATATTAGTAAAAACAATGAACTGTTAAATTTTACGTTAGGATATATTTACCTTAGAATGTTCGGCACGATGTTGGATAAATGGCTTCGAACCTCCACGGTGGTTAAAACACAAGTGACTTCGATTTTTCGCATTTGCGTGACATTTATCCTGCATTTAACAATACTGTAAGTACCGAAAACAAAGAGAAATATAAATTTCAGTTTATTTTAAAATTTACCTCGTGTTTCTTGCTAGACCAAAGCTCACATAAGAATGTCCAGTCTTGCTCCGCTATAAAATCAGGCTTATGTTATGGAGCATCTGAAGGTCCATGTTCGTCGAATATTGGTTTCAGGACTTTTGTCCTATAATCCTTATAACTTTTCCCCATGTGGTAGTCAATATACTGTTGGACATTCACTTTGGTCAGATCGAAGTCGAACCACTCCTACAGGAATAGCAACCGAGTAAAAATAAGTATAAAATAAAACTTTTAACTAACAAACAATTTTGAAAACTTAATACTGTAAGGAAACTCACAAGTAGCGAAGAGAAAAACTGATTGATTTTCGTCTCCCACAGTATATTTCTCCAAGAAACGTAGTTTTGGGGAGCTTCAAATCGAGCTGTAGCTCTTATGGCTGTAGTAAACGCTGAATTATGTTTTCCGACTTGGCTTTGTCCATCATCTGATATCTCAATCCGGATCCGGCCGTAAGCCTTAACGTGCTTAGCCAACTGTTGGGTTTCTAGGTTTATTCCCAAGATCAAATAAGCATAGAAATGTGAATGAATAACAAAGAAGAGTGGCAGAAACACACTTACATTGAACGGATAATGGATGCGTCAAACAAAAAAATTTTCCTCCAAGAAGCTCCAAGGATTCGGCCAAGAGAGTCCACAAGCTCCAAGCTTTATTTTGTCTTTCCAAGCTCTTGAATAGGTTTCCCTAACACCTTGTATGATTCCTTGAAGAGTGCTAGCTCTCAAAATTGCCACAATTTTGATGTTTGTTCTCTCAAACTTTCAGCTAAGATGAACAAAGGGAGAGGAGAAAAATGCTTACTGATTTTCGGTAATGAGAGAGTGAAGAATGACTTGTGTAATTGTTTTAAAAACAATTAAAATTGATATACCAAAAGTAAAGTTGGTATAAGTCACTAATGCTTGACTTTGGAATGAATTACAAGCCACCAACAACTCCACCAAAACACATCAACCAAAAGTAATAAATGTGACATGTGATGTGACACTTGACGTGACATGTGGGCCCCACTCGATTCAAAATACGAGTGGGCCCGCAAACACTCCGGGCTCGGGTTCGCTAATTCTGAATTAATGAACTTCCGTCGCGACGTAATTAAATCGAATTTAATTAAATAATTGTGCCTAGCAAAATTACTATTCACGTCGCTAACGAATTAATTCTAAATTAACTCGTTTGCCCGAATTAAAATCTAATTTTAATTCCGCGTCGAAATCTAATTTTTTTTAATATATCAAATATATTATTTTAATGATTAATTCCAAATTAATATTTCTCTCTCTTCAAATAGTATTTATCCCAGATAAAATCTCTCCGTAATTAATCCCAGATTAATTAAGCTCGAATCATACATCATCGGTGTATCTTCGGGAAGCGACCCAAGAGAGCCTGGATATGTTGGCAGTAAATCTGGTCGTTGGACTATCCGAACACGTACGTACCTAGTACTACGTTTTTACCGATTTACGAGATAAAGTTGACTTCTAGCAAAGCACCATGCCTACCCAATTCTCCAGAAATATTCTTAATGGAATATACGATCTTTATCAGGCGTAGTATACATAGTATTGCGTATTTCGATCCAGTATCGGATGTCACATGCAAGGCATGGGGCTGGTACAGTGTCTGCCCCGTACGAAGTATATATCGGATCACTAGCAACTAGTCTCTTTAATATCGAATAATCATGACCAAGTCATATTATCTCGATGGTTGCAACCCTTAGAGAACCAGTTATGTATCCCTATGTGACCATCATCTCCATATGACTGAAGTGATACTTCCGTCTTGACATCACACCAAATACACTACGATTCTCAATAAACCCAGAAGAGGCGTACACAGAACCTGTTAAAGTCCTGGACGACCAAAACTAAAGCGTATCGATTGTCGCAAGTACTAGCGATGCAAATCTCAGGTTAAGACCAAATACACCTACCCTGATGCGAACTGCCATAGACACATAGTCATACTACCAATGTGATTCCGCGGGGTCTATCCAGAGCGAAGCTGTTTTCCGTACCATCGGTAAAACACAACCTCCTATCACACTTGCATAAGTATCCAATACTTAAATATATGAGAACTATGCTGTTACGCTTCCATAACACGCACAAGTGCGATACTAGTCTATTCCGCATTATCGATGTCCAGTCTCGATAATACTACGAATATGGATATTTAATGATTAAACCATCGTGGATTGATACTGTCTCATATAATCTCAATATGGAACTAATCATAAGGACTTTCATCATTCACACATTTAAGTAATCTAATTATGAAATGATAAAAGGAAATTTCCATTACTGCAAAGTTAATTTGTACAAAACCATAATGTTTTTACAAACAGTGATGCTATGGGTCATAACTGTCCAACAATCTCCCACTTGGCCTATAGCCAGTCACTCCAGCATCTAATACCTGAACTATGTACATGTCGCTCAAACTTCTGCTGAGGAATGACTTTCGTCAGCGGATATGCAATGTTGTCCTCTGATGCGACCTTCTCGATCTTCACATCGCCACGATGTATGATCTCACGAATCAGATGGAAACATCGAAGAACATGCTTGGATCGTTGATGAGACCGCGGTTCCTTAGCTTGCGCTATAGCCCCGTTATTGTCACAATACAATGGAACGGGCTCAACTGCTAACGGAACTACTCCTAATCCAATTAGGAATTTTCGGATCCAAACTGCCTCATTTGCTGCTTCAGCTGCAGCTATATACTCTGCTTCTGTTGTTGAATCGACAACAGTCTCCTGCTTGGAAGATTTCCAACTTACTGCTCCGTTATTCAAACAAAATATGTACCCGGATTGTGACTTAGAGTCGTCTTTGTCAGTTTGGAAACTTATATCGGTATACCTAGTTACCTCAAGTTCTCCATCTTCATAGATTAAGAAACCATCCTTAGTTCGTCTAAGATACTTAAGGATATTCTTAACCGCCATCTAATGACCTTCATCTGGATCAGCCTGATGGCGACTACACATGCTCAAAGCATATGAGACATCAGGTCGTGTACATATCATGGCATACATGATCAATCCGACTGCCGAAGCGAACGGTATCCAACTCATGCTGTCTCTCTCATCTTGTGTTTTAGGACACATGTCCTTAGATAGAGTGACGCCATGTGACATTGGCAACAGTCCCCTTTTGGACTGATCCATGTTGAATCGCTTCAACACTTTGTCAATGTACGTACTCTGGGAGAGTCCAAGCAGCTTTCTAGATCTATCCTGGTAGATCTTTATTCCCAGAATAAAGGCTGCTTCTCCCAGATCTTTCATGGAGAATTTCAATGAAAGTCAAGCTTTCACCGACGTTAACATAGGAATGTCATTGCCTATAAGCAATACATCATCAACGTAAAGGACAATGAATGTCAGTGCTCTCCCACTAACCTTCTTATATACACAAGGATCATCCTCACTTTGAACGAAATCATATTCTTTTATGATCTCATCAAAGCGTTGGTTCCAAGAACGCGACGCTTGCTTCAATCCATAAATGGATCGATTTAACTTACAAACCTTGTTTGCAAGTCGCGGTACGACAAAACCGTCAGACTGTTGCATATAAACATCCTCCAAAAGGTTTCCGTTAAAGAATGCGGTTTTGACGTCCATCTGCCATATCTCGTAATCAAAATACGCAGCTATCACAAGCATTATCCGTATGGATTTAATCATGGAAATGGGTGAGAAAGTTTCATCGTAATCGACACAATGTCGTTGACGATACCCCTTCGCTATAAGCCTAACTTTGTACGTTTGTACGTTGCCATCCATGTCAGTCTTCTTCTTGAAGATCCATTTGCATCCAATAGGCTTTACGCCTTCTGGTGCATCAACCAGTGTCCAAACTTGGTTGGTGTACATGGAATCCATTTCGGACTTCATGACTTCTTGCCATAAAGCGGAATCGATATCTTGTATCGCTTCCTCATACGTAGCCGGTTCGTTATCCTCAATGAGATTAATATCTACATGAGGTGAGATCAGAAATCCATACCTCTCAGGTTGTTTCCTGACTCTCTCCGACCTACGCGGTCCTTGTGTAATCGAAGATTATGGTACAACTTTATCCCTGATGAACTGTTCATGTTCCATTGAGGATTCAATGCCAGGAACAGTATCACTCCGATTTTCATCGAGTTCTTCTTTCCTCCCACTAACCACTGCATTTAGGAATTCCTTCTCAAGGAAAACCGCATGTAGAACAACAAATACTTTGTTCTCTTGTGGGTGATAGAAGTAATATCCTTTGGTTTCCCTAGGATATTCTACGAATAGGCATTTATCCGATTTGGGTTCAAGTTTGGTACCTTCCATATGTTTGACGTATGCCCAGCATCCCCAAATCTTCAGGAATGAGAAACCCGGTTTCTTTCCTGTCCATATCTCATACGGAGTCTGTTGAACAGATTTTGACGGAACCTTATTCAAAATAAGTATTGCACTGTTTAATGCATATCCTCAGAAGGAAATAGATAGCTCAGTGCGACTCATCATAGACCTCACCATGTCTAACAAAGTTTGGTTTCTTCGTTCGGACACACCGTTTAATTGCGGTGTTCCAAAAGGAGTCCACTGTGAAAGAATACCATATTCTTTCAAGTAGTCAAGAAACTCATTGCTCAAGTATTCGCCACCACGGTCCGACCGTAATGTCATAATACTCTTGCCGGTCTGAGCCTGGCTAGACATGGGCCCACGAACGTCACTATGAACAAGGGCTAACAGTTCGGTGGCACGTACATCTTTACCGCTAAAAGGTGACTTAGGCATTTTGCTTAATAAGCAAGATTCGCAGACGTCATATGAATTTGGATCAAATCCGTTCAAGTACCCACTCTTCGAAAGTGTGGATATGAGAGTCTTGTTTATGTGTCCCAGATGACAATGCCACATATAAGTTCCATCTTTATGATTTACTTTAAGTCTTTTGTTTGTTACAGAATATGGTTGAGATTGATTTATATTCAAAATATAAAGACCATTATTTACAACAACAGTGCAAATTTCTATATCGTTTTTATACATAAAACACCCAGTGTTTCGAAATACAAAATTATACCCACATTGGGTTAACATGGATACATAAATAATATTCCTAGTCAAACTAGGTACATAATAACAGTCCAAAAGTTCAATTACATGCCCCGAGGGCAGTTCCAAAATAAAAGTGCCCACGGCCAAAACGGCAACATATGTCCCATTTCCAGCATGCAGATCAATCTCCTCTGACGCTAGTTTCCTGCTAATCCGCATATCCTGCACATCAGTACAAATGTGAGTACCACAACCAAAATCAAAAATCCAATTTTTAAAACTAGAAGTAGTCATGTTTATTTCTATAACAAACATACCTGAGGCCGGTGCCTTGCCCGCCTTTATCTTATTCTAGAGCGTCTTGTACTCACGGCAGGCGGCAATCACGCTTCCAGTGACCCCACTTCCCGCACTGAAGGCATATATCCTGAGTTTTGTCCTTAGGCTTCCCAGAAGCCTTTGACATTTTGCCTTTGCCCTTCTTTTTCTTCTTCTTCTTGATACCTCCAGTCGCCCTGGGCCCAGCCCTCGGTGTCCAAGATGTAGAAGCGAAGTGCGCCTCTTGCTTCTTGCCCTTAAGAAGTTCCTTCTCTGCCTCACGCAGCGTGGACATCAGCTCTCCAAGAGTCTGCTCTTAGTTTATCATGTTGTAGGTCATGATGAACGCACTCCAAGTGTCGGGGAGAGACTGCAAGATCAAATCTATAGAGGTCTCTATCTCAAAGAAAATCCCCATTTGTCCAAGCTGCTCAATATCAGCAATCATCTGTGTCACGTGATGTTCAACTGACATACCCTCCGACATCCGAGCACGGAAGAGCTTCTTCTATAACTCATATCTCTGCGATCTAAGGTTAGAACGGTGTAGATCATTCAATTTCGCCAACATAGTATAGTGATCCAATCCCTTGTTCTGTCGACGGAATTACTGAGTCATAGCAGCAAGCATGATAGATTGAGTAGTTGCATTGTCATCGCTATGTGTTTTCCAAAGATCTAGCTCGAGCAACTGATCAGATTCGGGCTTAGGCCCAAGAGGTCTCTCTATAGTATATAGAAGCCTCTCAGATCCAAGGACTATCCTTAGATTCATGCCCAATCAGAAAAGTTAGTCCCGTTGAAGATATTATCGCCCATGATGATGTCACAGACACTACTCTTTCCAGTCATTTTAATTGCGATTATCTAATTACCCAATTAACAATATATGGTACAGTCCAGATGTTACAAGAAAAAAACATTATATTAGTCCAACTAATAAAATAATTTTGACGAAATATTTGAAAGTGCGTAAAGCTAAGTATTCGAACGAAATTGCAAGTTCAATATCAGCCTCCCACTATTTTTCGGCGAGCCTCTAACCCTCCGTCGAGTACTCGGGAAACCCAGTTTCCTAGTGGGCTAGGATCCCGTTAAATAACGCACAACCTTGACTTTGGCCAACAAGCTGTATGATATTTAACTAGGTAGATCTCAAAGATCAATTGGATCTAATCCAATTCCTAGATCCGGTAGGTGGACATCCAAGTCCGAAACATATATACAATATATATACCAATACATCCAATGTATTTCCTAACCTATTTCCTCTGAATCAACTAAGCCTTGGCTTTGGCACAACAAGCTTAATGATTCCAGTTAAGCGGGACACATTGACGTGGGAAAGTTTCGTAATCAATGTCGATGGACAAGAAGTGATCTTGACTTTGGCCAACAAATCACAACTTGGACAAGACACCGATGTGGAACAAAACTTTCAAGATTCAAACACATCCGCGATATGACAAAGGCCTTGACTTTGGCCAACAAGCCAATGCCAATCTTGGATCTTGAGTAAGAATCACTCAATGGAAGGAAATATCGCTTAATATGTTTTGAGGGATTTTCGCGTAAATTGGCAACCAATTTATTATCTTTGTTAGGTCTCATCATCATACACCCTTAAACATGCATTCTAAACACATAATAAGGCGCGAAAGTAAATTAATAACGATATGCAGATGGATATTTAACAACTTGTTCCTAGAACAAATCATTCCATTTCCTCTCTCCGGCTAGCACTATTCTACTATACCCAATTACATAATACAATAATAGAAACCTTATTACATTGAGGGGAATTAGGTGAGAAGAGAATACAAAGAAATAATGAGAGATAAGGCTGGACACGCATGTCCAATTTATAAATTCCAAATTTACAACAATTTCTAAAATTGCACTTTCCCTTCTAATATCCATCCGATATACGCTATTCATTCAACACATCCATATATTCATTCATAGCATGCAATTCAACCAATTTAATCCAATTAATTAGTCTTTGAATTATGTGATCATCCAATGTTCAAACAACGATTTGATTTTGTGATAGGCCAACTTGTTTTAGAATAAGTACTCAAAGTACGAATTCTTGAATTATATCGAACTACTCGTTAAATCTAATTTAAGTCGTATTCAATACTAATTCATTTATTTAATTCCAAATTAAATATCTACACTTTTTTAATGCGCTTTAACGACTTAGATTCCAAATCTAATCTAATCGGGTCTGAAAGCCCAACTAACATCCAATGTTCGTTTAATTAAAGTCCGATGGGCTTTCAATTGATTTCATAAGGCATGTGCTTTGGTCAATATGGGTCAAACCCAATTACCAAGCCCAATTAAGGAATCACCCTCATTTGCCAAGAAAACAAATTTAAGCCCATAAGGCCCAATTAAACTTTTAAAGCCCATATATTACATTTGGACTTAATGGAATGATTTAGGCCCAATTTGGATCCAATCCAATTGGCATAAACCAACTTGGCCCAACCAAGCCCATTATGCCCAAATATAACATTTTCAAGCCCAATTAACCAAATTTTAAAATTCCAAATTTTATAATCCAATTAATTAAAGTGTAATATATCAATTAATTACCCAAATTAATATTTCCAAAATACAATTTAATAAATTAATTATGTATCCTATTGTTCAACTAATGTCCAACATTCTTGAATCAAAAAATCAAGTCCATTACATGTTAAAGGGCTCTCGGCAATGATAAAGATTTTTGTCCGATTTTGTTTTTCAATCCGATTGAATTATAAATCGACATTTCCAATTCGTTTCAAGTCATCCAATGATCATCAAAACAAAAAATTCCAAGACCCTAGGGTAACAACAACATTCGGCCAAGCCATAGTGTGGGCTAAAATTTGATCCAATCAATATTTCAAGAAATTGATCATATACAACTTCATAAAATCATCATTTAAGCATACTCAATCAATCAATTTTATTAAATCATGCTCAAAATGATTTTACCCAAATTTTACCCTAATTCATTTCATGTTCATTTTGGCTCATAGATACCATTGTTGGGTTTCTAGGTTTATTCCCAAGATCAAATAAGCATAGAAATGTGAATGAATAACAAAGAAGAGTGGCAGAAACACACATACATTGAGCGGATAATTGATGCGTCAAACAACAAAATTTTCCTCCAAGAAGCTCCAAGGATTCGACCAAGAGAGTCCACAAGCTCCAAGCTTTATTTTGTCTTTCCAAGCTCTTGAATAGGTTTCCCTAAAACATTGTATGATTCCTTGAAGAGTGCTAGCTCTCAAAATTGCCACAATTTTGATGTTTGTTCTCTCAAACTTTCGGCCAAGATGAACAAAGGGAGAGGAGAAAAATGCTTACTGATTTTCGGTAATGAGAGAGTGAAGAATGACTTGTGTAATTGTTTCAAAAACAATTAAAATTGATATACCAAAAGTGAAGTTGGTATAAGTCACTCATGCTTGACTTTGGAGTGAATTACAAGCCACCAACAACTCCACCAAAACACATCAACCAAAAGTAATAAAGGTGACATGTGATGTGACACTTGATGTGACATGTGGGCCCCACTCGATTCAAAATGCGAGTGGGCCCGCAAACACTCCCGGGCTCGGGTTCGCTAATTCTGAATTAACGAACTTCCGTCGCGACGTAATTAAATCGAATTTAATTAAATAATTATGCCTAGGAAAATTACTATTCACATCACTAACAAATAATTCTAAATTAACTCGTTTGCCCGAATTAAAATCTAATTTTAATTCCGCGTCGAAATCTAATTTCGTTTAATATATCAAATATATTATTTTAATGATTAATTCCAAATTAATCTTTCTCTCTCTTCAAATAGTATTTTATCCCAGATAAAATCTCTCCGTAATTAATCCCAGATTAATTAAGCTCGAATCATACATCATCGGTGTATCTTCGGGAAGCGACCCAAGAGATCCCTGGATATGTTGGCAGTAAATCCGGTCGTCGGACTATCCGAACACGTACGTACCTAGCACTACGTTTTTACCGATTTACGAGACAATGTTGGCTTCTAGAAAAGCGCCATGCCTACCCAATTCTCCAGAAATATTCTTAATGAATATACGATCTTTATCAGGCGTAGTATACATAGTATAATGTATTTCGATCCAGTAGCGGATCTCACATGCAAGGTCTGGGGCTTGTACAGTGTCTGCCCCGTACGAAGCATATATCAGATCACTAGCAACTAGTCTCTTTATTATCGGATAATCATGACCAAGTCATATTATCCCGATGGTTGCAACCCTTAGAGAACCAGTTCTGTATCCCTGTGTGACCATCATCTCCATATGACTAAAGTGATACTTCCTTCTTGACATCACACCCAATACACTACGATTCTCAATAAACCCAGAAGAGGCGTACACAGAACCTGTTAAAGTCCTGGACAACCAAAACTAAAGCGTATCGATTGTCGCAAGTACTAGCGATGCAAGTCTCAGGTTAAGATCAAACACACCTACCTTGATGTAGACTCCCATAGACACATAGTTATACTACCAATGAGATTCCGCGGGGTCTATCCAGAGTGAAGCTGTTTTCCGTACCATCGGTAAAACATAACCTCCTATCACACTTGCATAAGTATCCAATACTTAAATATATGAGAACTATTTGTTACGCTTCCATAACACGCACAAGTATGATACTAGTCTATTCCGCATTATCGATGTCCAGTCTCGATAAAACTACGACTAGAGATATTTAATGATTAAACCGTCGTGGATTGATACTGTCTCATATCATCTCAATCCGGAACTAATCATAAGGACTTTCATCATTCACACATTTAAGTAATCTAATTACGAAATGATAAAAGGCAATTTCCATTACTACATAGTTAATTTGTACAAAACCATAATGTTTTTACAAACAGTGACGCTATGGGGCATAACTATCCAACACCAACCCCAGGCCACAGGTGCGTCCTCGACCCTTCGTTGTACTCGACTCACCTGTGCTAGCAGAGACTCCATCAGGGCCAGCTATCCTTACTGATGTAGATGGTGTCGCATTAGCCCGTCTGCGATTGCCGGGTGCCATCTGCAAAAACACACAAAGTTCAAGAACAAAGCAAATGACAGACCAAGCATGTAGATGATCTTTATCTTCAGGCAAGTACTCATTGAAGAATCTAAATTTCCCACAAACTTATAGATATGTTAATACGTTAATGACATGCAAACTGTAAGAAGCATCGGCTAAAACACGTAGAAAGTATAGAAAATTAATGGCACACACTTAATAGATGCAGAGTCCTTCATTTGGCATCTATGCACGCAAATAATAAACCATGTTATGTGTATACTTCATATGCCCTTCATATGAAAAATTTATATGCAGCAAATACAAGTGACTTCGATGGGTAATTGGACACAAACATGAACTCGAACACAAAACGGAAACCTATGTTCCTAAAACATATTAAATAAGAGAACAACACTAAATTTAGTCATGTGATACAACAAAGATGGCTTTAGTGAATTTCATAAACGATCCATGTCGCAAATCAAAACGACTGATGGATTTTGTAGAGCATCAGTCAATTTCTCACAATGTAAATATAAGAACAAATTAAGCAATATATAACAGATTAAGATGATTTAAACCACCACTTAAATGTAAAAAATTTAGCATGCCAATTCCACTGAAAGAGACAAAGAGTTATTATCGAGACAAAAATTTAGCATGCCAATTCTAGAACAGCAGCAATGATATTGTTATGCTCCCAGAACAGCAGCAATTACTGCTATTCTGGGACCAGAAATTTCTCCCGTTCAACTCCCATAATCTCCTCGGTTCACATGTTTTTTTCGAATGAATCCAAAACCATGAAATTATCATCATCATCATCATCACTACCATCATCTCCCTCGTCTATTTCATCATCACACTCATTAAACTCATCAAATCTATCAAAATTACAATCAAATCTTTTTCAAGCCTCACAATTATTATTCCAAACAAACTCAAATCCCGAGAATTCAAAAATCAACATGATTATACACAACTAAAATACACAAAGACCAAGCTTCCAAAGACCAAGCATATTCGGCCAAGATTGAAGAAACGAAATTTCCTTGATTTGCTGCGTGTCCCAAAGTTTCAGAGTTGAAGATTGAAGCTGCTGACCGTCGAGAGAATGAGGGAAGCACCAATTTGATCTTTGAAGCAGAGAAGAATGAGGGGAAACCGAAATTAGGGATTTTAATAAACATTTAGCGTCGAATTATATTCATTTTAGCGTCGAATATTTTGACGCTAAAAAAATAGCGGTAATTAATGAAATTTTTCGGGGGAAAATAAAAGTTTTACCTTTAGCGTCGAAATATTTCAATCAACGCTAAAGGTTAACTTTTTGCGTCGACTTTATATTTCGACGCTAAATGTTATTATTTTAGCGTCGATTTAATACTTCGATGCTAAAGCGTATGATAATAAATTATTTTAATAATAACAAAAACTAACATTCAACCATGATATACTAATAAATCATGACAATAACAACACCAATCATCCATTATGATAGTAATTCAAAACAACAATCAAATTCATTATAATAGTAAAAATTATTCATTCATCACGTCATATACTAACTAGATTAGTCACTATTATCTTCGGTATTTGAGGATTCGTGACTGGACTCGAAGTCATCTTCAGTGTCAAATTCTTCTTCAATTGCTACTTCCACGCTAACTTCAGAATGAGGAATTATCTCAACGTCTGTATTATCTCAAGTTAATGTGATATTTTCAGGAACGGTGACATTTGGTACATGAAATATCTGTTCAGGAACTTCGAAGTTGTCAGAGACTTCTTGTGTATCATCTGATATTTCAACACTATCTTTCTCCTGCGTGTCCCAAATGCCCATATGTTGTAACTTTTCTACCACCATCCATCAATTTCCTAACTTTGGATTGGATATATATATCACTGACCGTGCTTGGGTACAAAAAATATATGGATCATTCTTGTACCAATAACGTTGAACATTAATTGACGTTAGATGATTACTAACTTGAATTCTCCTCTTTCTGGCATTTGTGTCAGACCAATTGCATTCGAATAGCACAATATATCGCCTGGGTCTGTATATCAACTCAATGAATGTTTGCAACACTTCGTAAAAGTCAATAATATTTGAGCCGTGTTCTCCTTGGACTACAATTCCATAATTCTGAGTCACATGTACAACATCTCGCTGCTCGGTATGAAATCTAACTCCGTTCACAATGCATCCACTGTATTCATAAGCCTGCTTTTGAGGCCCATAAGCCAAGGAAACCAACGAGGATGACGAGTCCAGTTGACCATTTTGCAATTTGTTGTTTATCTAACAATGTGAGAAATATATGTGTTAATATAACAAACTGAAATATTCACTGTTAGGATAAAAATAAATAAACAATGTTAGACCTTATAGTTGTCTCAAACCATTTAGGAAATTCTTTTTTGTTTCTTCCATCAACGTTATGGTCACCACCACATTGTAGCATTGTAATATGTTGCCTAGAAAAAATGAGTTAGGTTAATGTATGGTAAAAAAAAAATATAGTTATGCACAAAAAAAAGTTACGTTAAATACTATTGCACTTCATCGCAATTACTCAATATAAACCAATGTGTACGTTGAACTTCCTCAAAAGTTAGTAATTTGACACCTACTGCTCCAAATGGTCTGCAATTTTGAGGGAACACTATGATATCTTACTTATTACTTGCATCTCCATCATAGTTTCGTCGCCAACAATTAAAATGAGTTTCAATATTCTACATGTACTGTTGGGGTTGGTGCTCAGAGCTCCAATTCCCGGTTGTATTTCTTTATGAATAATTCTGTAAAATGTTATTATTATGAATAATATATGCAGTTTCTATAATATAATGTATCTTTTAATATGGTAAAGACGTAATGACCTTAGAATGACTAGTCATGATGCTGTTGCAAAAGCGTCGCAACTGACATTGAGTTGTATCATGACGTTGTCATTCTCAGACAGTTCCTGGTCAAGGTTTACACTACTTGGTCAGTAAAGTAAACCCGTTGAGACCGGTACATGTTGTATACAGGAATATATGATTCCAATGATTTCTCAATGAACCATAAGTCTTGGAGACTAGTATAGACGTGTATGTGTTTATAGCGGATAAACACTGAATGACTCACCGAAGATTCTTAATAGATGGTACACCAACGTCAATAAGAATCTTATCGGGTTGAGTAGCACTTGTGATTCTTCGACTTGAGATACCACTGTGGGCGCATGAGGCATCTTCCAAACTTAGATGGCAGTCACGTCACCGATCTATTTAGTGACGGATATGCCTGAATCTAGAGAGTCTCTCTAATGAAACATACTCGTAGAGCACTAGGGCAATATTTATGAATAATATTGATTATTTATAAAGTCTTTTAAAGGTTAAACGCAAAATACATGTGTAGGGATCCGATAGTCATTTCCTTAATTTTTGTGTATTTGCATTTAATGCTTGATTAATTCAAATACACATTAATTAATTGTCAAATTGAAATATTTGACTAATATCATAAATATATATATATATATATATATATATGTATTTAATATTTAATTTAAATATAATACATATATTTAATATATTTAATATATTTGTATTTAATTAATTAATTAATTTAATTGTTAAATGATTAAATTAATTATAGTATATATATTTTAAAGTTATGATATTTTTTTAATGATTAAGTTGCCTTTGTTGACTTGTTTTATTACATTAAATGGTTTAATGATTAAAGTAACAAGTTAATAAAGCAAATGTTAAATGAAATAAAAAACAAAATATCTAGATATTATTTACTAGCAAAATTCAGCCAAGCCATTTTTTGTGCAAGTATATATTGTTTTGTTTCATTTAGGGTTTGTTAACCTAATACACTTTATCACAAACTCCATTAAAGAAAGAAAAAGAAGCTTGAGAGAAAGAAAGACAAAAACCAAGAAAAGCTTGGAATTTAGTAAGTATTTCCAACCTTCCATTAGAGAGAAAAATGTTCCACTTGTTGTGGGGTTCATCTTGTGATGTTCTTGTATTTTTCTATTCTTTATTCTTTCTAGTTTTGGAGGATGGAAATTGATGATAGGGTTATGCATGTATAAATAACATATAATGCTTCTAAGGTGTTTACTAGCATTCTTTTGTAAGTTTGATAAACTTGTTGCTAATCTAGAGTTATTGACCCACTATTAAATGACCTAGATTTGTTTAATAGTTGTTTCATTGTGGTGAGGCTTGATTGTAATGGAAGAAACATGATTGAAGTATTGGATTTTGTTAATTTGGTTTAATTTGTCCAATTTGATGAAATTGAAAAATTAGGGTTTAAGACCACTTCCAAATTTGGGGATTTTCATTTATGTTATGTATTTGAATGTGTATATGATACATATTAAATATTATGTTATTGGATTTCATTTGGATGTGTTTTGAACATTGAAAATGTAAAATGCACCCTTTGGTGCTATAATGAGGCTCACGACATTGGTGGTTAATTTTTGGGTTTTTGTTGCAAATTGTATCTTGACATTTGGGACATGTTTGATTCATCTTCGAAATGATTTAGAATCTTTCAAAATTGTTTTGAACAATTTCGGACTAAAGTGAACAAAATGCAAAGTATATGGGTAATTCGGTAATTATATAAAAAATTGATTTCTTGTGTAATATTTCATAATTTGATAATTGGATGATTAAATAAATAAGTTTATTTGATTAATCCGAGAAAAATTTTTGAAATCGGAAAATTTTGGTTTTCCACTGTTTCGCTACGTTACCGGATTTCCGCTATATAACCCCTACTTGTACATCGAACAAAATGTTATTGCTTCACTGATTACAACAGCTTCTGCTATTGACCCTTCAGGTCGCACCTTGTTTTTCACTTATTGTTTGTAATGTCCCAAAGCCCTGCAGATATGACAACAAGTTTGCATTAATAATAAATTTAATGCACAGTAAAAATTTAAGAATGTAATATTTAAAACTGTATAGTACCTCTCAATGGGATACATCCATCTGTAATGGACAGGACCTCCCTTCCTAGCTTCAGCCGGTAAATGCATGGCCAGATGTACCATCACATCAAAAAAAGCGGGTGGCAAAATTTGCTCCAGAATTATACTACTCATCGTGATAAATCCATGTACGGTAAATTGGTGATATTCCCGACATGTATAAATGATTATGAACTTTATCTAACCGTTTCCTTTTCCTATTCAAACAATTTATGCATGGACACCGAACACGACCTTCTGCATCAATGTGTTGCTTTGCGATTTCCATGAACTCATACACTCCATTACGATATTCACACAATCTATCCAGCGAGCTCATCCAATTTCTATCCATTTCAGCCAAATACCTAAATAATAATATAATTATTAAACATCATATTACACTCATTAACATTACTACTTCGTTAAATATATTTAGTTAATTAACTAATCTACATATATGAATCATAAACACTTACGTACAAAAAGTATATAATAAACATAATCATAAAAAATGAAAACCATAACTTTTTTCAAAGATTAAACTGAAATACTTAAGTGAGATATATAATTATTCTTTGCAAATATAAAGAAAAATAATAAAGAAATATGAAAGAAGATTTACCTTATGGAAAATTAATTACAGTTTTATTTAAAATTTGTAGAAGAGTTGTGAGGTAGTAGATGAGAGAGTATCAGATTGCAGAGGATGAGATTGAAGAGGATGAGAGAAAAAGCAGAGGAGGAGAAGAGTTGGTGGCATTCTGCATTTTAATCTATTTTTAGCGTCGAATCCCTAAATTCGACGCTAATTGTCCGATTTTTAGCGTCGAATCGCCTATTTCGACGCTAAATGTCTGATTTTTAGCGTCGATATTAAATTTAGACGCTAAAGATTAAAGGATTGTCGGTGGTATCTTCAAAAACCTTTAGCGACACTACTTCGACGACGCTAAATTTCAAGTTTTCGACGTCGAATATGTTTTTTAACGCTAAAAGTATAAAATTTAGCGTCGCAATTTATGTCGACGCCAAAAATTATTGGAATGGTTAAAAAAATTTAGCGTCGAATAATTTTCAACGTTATAAGTCATACTTTTAGCGTCGATATTTGTATTCGACGATAAAAGTTTAATATTTGGCGTCGAATATGATTTTCACCGCTAAAAGCTTGATATTTGGCGTCGAATGTTAATTACGACGCTAAATTTGATTATTAGCGTCGAAAGTGGTTTTGACGCTAAAGTATTGGACGCTAAAAGTCTATTTTCTTGTAGTGCCTCCAGCCAAACAAATTTACATGTTTGACATTAATTCCTTCTTGTAATTTCGAATGAAAATTTAGTGTTAACAAATTATAATTTTTGAACATAACCCCTTAATGTTTGACAAAACTAATTGAAATCATTCAGATGTTTAAAACTAAACAAAATCCATTGTTGTTATAATAAAATCCCCTAATAGTAGGCTTTGTAGAAAATCTTAAATCCTGATTGGGATCTCATTTCGTTTGATCCGAGATTCAATAATTTTTCATCTCGAATGAAAATTTCAATCGGGATTCGAGCTGATATATCGTCCCGAATAAAAAATCGAGTCTGGATTCAGGACGATTTTTTTTGTCTTGAATCCCAAATTTAACCTAAAAAGTATCTAATCCCAATCAGAATTCAGGATCCCACACCATCTGGTCTGGGATTTGGGACATTTTTCATCCCAATTCAAAATACTGATCGGGATTTGAGATGATTTCTTCATCCCGAATAGTAATCGGGATAGGACGGAAGGAGACTCGGTCAAGACTGGACGTCTTGATTGTTATCCCTACCTGATAGCTTTACTGAGAGAGAGTATTTTTTAGAAGGCATGTGGTTTTGTTTAATTTTTAAACATTAGAGGGTTATGCTCATTTTCCCCATTTGAAAAAATATTTTAATATAATTTTAAATATTCACAAACGGACTATTACTTATTTTAAAATTTAAACTAAGTTGAAATATTTTATGTTTTTTAATATAATTTTAAACACTCCTAAACAGACTTAGAAATTTAACTAAGTTTAAATATTTTATACTTTTTTTCATTTTATATTGCACAATCGAGTGTGGGCCATAACCTATAACTTTCAATAGGGTTAACTTATCCTACAATTGCCGACCTAAAACATACAACCACTACTATAATATTTAAGGGTATCAAATATTCTTGAATATAAACATGTTATTTTAACTATTCAACATGTAATTTGAATCAGTAAATAATTAAATTCTATCAGTAAATATGAAATTAGTTTCATATTTTCAAAAATTTTATAATTATTGGTAGAGTTCGCATATTTAATGGTTGAAATTACATGTTCAATAGTCAAAATTACATATTTGAACTCAATGATATTTGATACCCTTAATACCATAGGTGTGCCCAAAACATATCGGGTGTGTTTGGTACACTACATTAAAATGTACTAGATACCTTATACTGTATTAATTAATACAATGCAGTATTTGGCACTAAAATCTAAGAGATTGTATAACATTAGAAAATGTTGTGGTGGGTGCATTAAAAATGATGGGGAGGGTACTCACTAAATAATGATGCGCATTTTTTTTTAAAAGAGATAACATTTCAATAGAGAAAGAGTTACAGGTTGAAAAGAGAGGGAAAGTTCTTCCTCCATAATCCCATAACAAAATTTTGCACGCTAATTTTGTTAAATTGTGAATTGCGACATTGCAAACTCGATGTCTAAATTGGACTTTAAAGGACTTCGATCCACCAATTATATTTTGAATATCGGTGATGACCCATTGAATTTCTTTAACACTACTCGTCTTTCCTTGCACCAGATTGATCACGTTTTTCAAATCGGATTCAAAGATGATTGTCTGAGATTCAGCTAACTAATTGTTCTAATCCCCATAAGAAAAGCCTCTACTTCAACAAATTCGGAATTTCCTCTGTATTGGCTTCTGTGTAGGGCACATGCTAACACAATTTCTGAGCTATCTCTCACAATGGCGCCCAAACCCGCTACTCCCAGTTCTTCGCAAGTGGCTGCATCAACATTAACTTTGATCTCATGCTCTATAGGAAGTGACCAAGATCCGTTATTGATTTCATGCTCTGTAGATCTTACGTCATTGTCGTCGAGGATTTTTGCTGCTTCCTTCTTCTTTTCCATTATAGATCTACTTCTTAGCTGCTTGAGGTAGTTTGTTGTGACTATATTGACCTTAGATTAATGATTTTAGGATGTGGGTACTTGAGCACCATGATTGCTTCGTTGAAAGGGATGTTTTAGACACAAAAATTCATTTGTATTGTTGATTTTTTAATTTGTTGATTGGTTGGTATAAAATCCGAGTGGAGAAATTAGAGATTAGTTTTTATTTTGGTCAATATTGCTCATATTACAGCTATTATAATTGTGATAAACCTTATCCCTTAATAAGAGATAGTTTATTTTAAAATCTAACTACCCATTACCCCACTAACCCTACTCCTAACACAACACTAACTCCTTTTCTTTTCTATAAATTGAATCTAACCTAAACAATTCCCTTCTTTTTGTGTGTGGCTATGAACAATCAAGAGTGGATTTTGTATTGAGTTTTCAGAACCAGGAAACAGTAAGAGAGAGAAACAGATCCGTAGTGAGAGAAACACACATCAGTTTAGAGAGAGAAAGAGTGAACATGAGAGAGAAAGGGGTCGTTCGACGTCTTCCGGTCATCGTTTCTGGCAAGTGAGCACATCTGGAGAATCCTTTCGCCGAGATGAAGCCAACGCCGTTGGTCCCATCGCCAGATTCCTTCCCACGCGCCTCCACGCGACGCCACACACCGTCGCCTCACGTGCCCCCACGCGCCGCCGTGCGTGATCGACACCTCCCGGACCAGAATCTTAGTCCCACCGAGATACGCGGGTTAGACACTTAGTTTGCCCAATTCGGACCTTCGGTTTTCGTAAAACGAGCCTAGAACGAGAGTTAACGTTGTTCGGTTGTTCGTCGGTGATCGTCGAGTATCCGCCATCACCACCACTGCCGTTGTGATCCTCGTGACGTGTACTGTCCGTGGACCACCTCGTTCTGAAATTCAGAAGTCGTTGGAGCGCGGTACGTTATAATTTACAGTTTTAGGGGTGTATTTGTAATATTTGGAGAATTTTGGACTTATTCGTAATTTGACATGTTTAGGGACCTAAATGAGTAAATTCTGATTTTTTAGTGAATAATATGAAGTAATTGGAAGTTTTAGGACTAAATTGATAATATTGGAGAGTATTGGGGTTAAATTGCAAATTTGGAAAGTTTAGGGGTAAAATTATAAATTTAGTAAAATATAGGGACCTGATCGTAATTTTACACTTTTTCCAGATTTTACCGAGGACATATAGATATAGAGAGTTTTGCGTGGATTGAGGTAAGTACAAAGCATGATGATTCTCTTAACATAAATGTTTGTTGGTTGATGTTTGCTATATGAGTTATGTAATAAAATGATAATATTTAAATTTATATATGTTATGTTGGAAAAATTGACTGAGTAATTGATAGCATGAGAACGTAGATTGTGAATATAACTTCTGAGTATAAGTTGTATGCTTGTAATATGAATCGAAGTATTTGAGTATTGTGTGACTTTGAGATGAATTGATGGATGAATAATGTGATGAGATGTGTGTATTGGATGCTGTATGAGATGATTGTTGTGCTTCCGGATTTAGTATGATAATGGTCGGATATGCGAGATTATGCGAGTTTATGAGAGATTAGCAGAGGAGTGTGGTTCAATCCCCCTCTTGCACATTTATGCGAGATTATATGGTGGGAAACCTTGGGGTAAGAGAGAGACTCTCCCAATGGTTTCAATCCATTATTATACCGAATCCGGATAGCAAACCTTATTTGATTGAGATTGTGTTGTTGTGAGTATGTTTTGCCTGAGTTACCTGTTATATATATATTAACTGTTTATTTTCATATATCCACTGTTATATATATTTTGCTGGTGATGTCATGTTGAGAGTATGAGTGTTTTTACTTACTGAGCTCTTTAAACTCACCCCACATTTCCCAAACATCTCAGGTAGTTCGCCAGCGCATCAGTAGCAGTATCAGTACCAGGATTTGACTCGTTTGCCACAGCCGTCAGTCGAGTTGGTCCAGACATTTCTTTTGGCTTTTGAGATAGGACATTTAGGATGATTTCATGTTTTCAGACACTTTTGGTGTAAACACTTATTTGGAATTATTTGATTGCATTTTATGGGATATTATATTTCTTGCGAACTTTTGGTTCAATTGTGTGACATATAGGTGCTCGAACTAAAGTGAATTCGCAGACCTCTTTCTAGGGTTGGGCCCGCTCTAGGGAGGGGGTCGTGACAATAATAGTTTATGTTTTTTTTTTCAGAAATATAATTTTAATTGATCATAAAAAAATTTAATACAGTGCAATCTAGCACCAAACACTATAAAATATTAAAATAATACAATACATTTAGCACCAAACAATGTTAATATAATACATCTTAATACAATACACCTTACATTAAATAATACAATACACCTTAATACAATATAATGTATCGCCCTCAATGAATGTGATTTGATGGCAAAGAGTTTGGAACTTGGTTGCCAGGTCCTGAGTGGAGTCCAGTGGATGCATGTCTTATAAGAATCTGTGACAACAATGAATTTTATATGTTCCGTTTAAGCTCATGTCGGGTGGTTTAGCAGCGGGTTTCCAACGTTTCCGAAAAAATAATACAATGTATCAAACACACCCATATTATATAATATAATAGCTAGCTATCGCCATGATACCCATCAAATATATGTTTTTGTGCTAAATTTTACCTTTTTTTTTCCTTAAACACTATTAAGAAACTTTACAATATTTTATCACAGAGGAAGATCCCTATAAAGAGTCGACAAAATAATAGAAAAAAAAATGGTCACCAATCTTTGATACGTTGCTCCGATATTCTTCAATCTAAAGGGCACCACCTTATAACAATATAACCTTGGATCCGTAATGAAGGACATTTTTCTTCGTCCTCGAGATGCATTTTGATCCGATTGTACCCCGAGAAGGCGTCTATAAAATTGAGCAGCATGTGGCAGGCTGTCGAATCCACCAGTTGATCTACCTTCAGGTGTAGAAAACTATCATTTGTGCAAGCCTTATTCAAATCAGAGAAATTTACACAAATCTTCCATTTTCCATTGGTCTTCTTCACCAAGACCACATTTGATACCTTTTATGGGTACTTAACATCTCTGATAAACTTGACTTTTATCTATTTTTCAACCTCTGCATAGATAGCCTCGTACCGCTCCTGGTTTAAAATCTTCTCTTTTGCTTCACCACCTTATGAGCATAATCTATCGTCAGACGATGACTGATGACCCGAGGATCAATCTCGGGCATGTCCTCGTGACCCCATGCAAAAACATCTGTGTATTCCCTCAAGAAATCCACCAACTTCTCTTTTAGACTTGACTCCAACCTGACCCCGACCTTAACTGTCTCCTGGGGACCAAGAAGTTCCACAGGCTCTAGCTTATCCTCTGCTCCTCCAAACTATATGGGGTCCTCAGGTCGAGGGTCGGCTGACTCCACTGTTATCGCTTCTTCTTTCTGATCCTTCATTTCTGCCCCAGAACTTCTTCAATACATAGGGTTTCTTTTGATACGGCCGTAAAATAACTCATAGCCACCTTCTAGCTCCCACATACTACCCCGACTCCCTTTCTAGTTGGGAATTTCAGCTTCAAATAGTAACTTGACATAACTGCCATCGATTTCATCATGAAAGGCCTTCCCAAAATCACTTGATAGCTGCTTAAATAATCCACTATAGTGAAATCCAAAATTATGATCCGGGTATGAGAGGTTGTTCTAATGGTCATCGTTAGCTGCATACGACCCAGTGGAACAACAATGGCATTCTAAACCCATCCAATAATGTTGCATCATGAATTAAAGTAGTGAACTCCACGCCCAAACCATTCATGGCCTCCATGGATATGATGTCCATTGCACTCATAGGATCTACCAATATCCTATACACCTCTGAACCGCATACGGCCTTGATTATTAGCGCATCATAGTGAGGGTAGCTCATTTCCTGAGCATCTTTCTCGGTGAACATTATAGGTAATGATATGCCTTTCTGAATCATTGAGGTTCTCACCAAAGCCATCACTTCAGGGTCGTTAATCCAGCACTAGTTCTTCCTTGCATGGTTCGAATCCCCAGCTAATGCTCTGCCTCCTATTATAGTGAACATGGGCCTTTGCTCCTTTCGCTGCCTCACTCACATGGCCTCGTGATCAATACACTCATTAAGGTATCCATTTTTGACCAGGTCCTCAACTTGTTCTTACATGTCTCTACAGCTCTCAGTGCAATTTCTTCTGGAATTGTGATGTGCACAATAGGCCCTGTAATCATTATTCTCAACCGGGAACCTCATCGGGTCAGGTTCAGTCAGCAGGCCCTTGTCATGTATCTCTGGAGCTATCTGGGCAAAATGTATGTTGAGGGTAGTGTATTTCATCCCCCTACAACATTTGCGACCTTGACTGGAGGCCTCCTCTCGGGTGCCGGGTTGCCCTAGGTGATTGGCTTAAACTCTCGTTCCCGTGGTCATGGCTCTCTCAAACTATTACAAATATACCAATGATTCTCCTGCCTCGATTCCTTCTTCACCTGATCAGCAGCTCCGCGGACTATCTTCTCATTATCTTTAAATAGTACGAACCTCATGCCTGACCTAGGGCCGCGACACAGTCTGGCACTTCTTTGATCCTAAAGTGGGACCATAATCTCACAACCCTCAGGGCTCTTTTAAAACTTTTGAGTGCCTCCGAGGACTCATAAGCCCCGGCCTCTAGTATCAGGTTATGATACTTGTCGATAAATCTCTTTAGCGGCCCTTCATCAAGCTACTTCATTGTCCGTAATGACCCAATCGTCTTCCTCGATGTACATGCTCTTTTAAAGTGGAATATGAATGACTTCCTCAGCTGTGAAAAATTACCAATGCTCCCCGGAGTTAGATTTCTAAACCACAAGCTGACTGATCCCCATAATGTCAGTGGGAATACCTTGATGATCGCCTCTCCGACCATGCCTTAAATCTCCATTAGTAAAATAAATTTTTCAACATAAGATTGGGAGTCTGTGTTACCCTTATATTTTCTACCGCGGGCATAATGAACCTCATTGGGAACTCCACTCCTAACACCTCCTTCATGAAAGGGGATACCGTCTCCATATCTTTGTCACCCTGAGCACTTCCTCGCGTGTTTTGCTCTCACTTCCTCATCTCTTTTCGAAATCAATCCCTCATATGGCTCTCGGTGTTCTCCTACCCTCGAATGAGAGCTTCATCATACTCGCTTCTCCAAGCAGGTATCTTCCGCTATTGGGAGTCCCACACCTCATCTCCGGGTATTGCCCTAGATAGCTTTCCCCCAAACAAGGAATATTACTGGATGATTCTAAAGTTCGCCTATCGTCTTCTTCCTCCCAGGGTTCTTCTACAGGTGCAGTACTAGCCACCACCACTGATATTATTTTACGAGTATTTCTTCTCTCGGTTTCTCGATCTCCGCCTACACCGGATACCTTCTTCCCACTGGCTATTTCTTCTATTCTTCTACTGGGACCCGCCTGTCCCTTTTCTCCTTTTTTCTTTTCTATTCTCTCAATATTTTCCATCATAGCCTTCATATAGGCTTGGGTTATCTCTCGCTCATTCTGAGCATTTTCCATTTCCTAATGTATGGTCTTTTCAATCTTTTCCATCCATCCCGCCGTTGAAGTCTCTGAAGCCCTATGGTTTCCATCTCTTTCCATCGTCTTAAGGTGTTTGTTATTTGTGTACTGTATCCCCACAGACGGTGCCAATTGTTGACAACTGTTTTTCTTTCCAAGGGTAATTTGGGAAATCATCCCCTCGAACAAACCTCTCACAGTAATGAATTTGTTTGGTTAGTATGGAACCAAAGCAAACTTAGCAAGTAGTCGGATAATTACAGAGATAAGGATTTAGTTGATTCAATGAAGAGTGACTTCAACTTACATCCCCGGGAGAAATGAGTGAACTATATTACCTGTTGGGGGTCAAAATTGACCCGAGATACAAGTGGTGTGGTGAGCTTACAAAGGTTTTACAACTTATCGGGTCTTACACATGCCCATCATAAATCTCTCAAATGATCGGGTACCGACTAGCTTTTTCTCTCTCTATCATTAGTTTATAAGCTCTTACTTTTTTACAAATTGTGAGATATCAAAATTGATATCCCTTGAATCTGTGGCTTCAACCCCTTTATATAGACTTCCAAATCCACTATTTCACTGGCCATGACATCAGCTCATGTCACTACCATCATTATAGTAACAACTATCCTCAACTACCCATAATTCGTCCAATCAGAATACTTCATTTTCACTATCATTACACTGGCCTATGGCGGCTCTGATTTTCCACTCACATGTCACTGCACCGCCCTATGGCGACTAGTAGGGGCTACGTCCAATGAAAACCATTATTTTTCCCACAATCATCATTAGCCTTTCACATCTTTTCAACTAGGGCATACGTCACATACCTTCAAATATAAAGCTCGTGGTCCCAACTCTACTCCTCGGGTCGGCACATTGAGGTAAATGATGCTTGATCAAAATTTCTGACTTCTCTAACCAAGTCGAGTTTACAAACAATGATCATCTCGAGTCGGTTTCCACAGACAAATGCTGCCAAATCTAACACTTCTTCTCTAGGTCGGGTCGATATCCCAACTTGTTTCATCAACATATTTTGCCATCAGGAAAACTCTTATGTGCAGAAGGCTCGGGTCCCCTCTGTCGGACTTTAACCTCTCTAGGCCCTTGGACTTTCATCATCTTCTTTTGGCTAAGTACAAACCTCATTCTACCCTTCTTCAGCATTTAAATTTTCTCGGGGTGAAAAACCACCATCAACAGTATATTAATAGGATGAATATGGAATAAGAAACAAAAAAATCTGTGAAAGAAACTGCTAAAGATATGGCAGAAAAAAACACTGAAAAAGCAAGTAGCTACAGTTCTTTTCAAATGGAAGGTGTATATGTAGGAAACACATTTCCTTATGCACAACGGAAATGCTATTGGCTCTGAGATCGACCTTGAAAAATTTATTGCCTTCTCCCTTTGTTGAAATCGAATTCCACTAACTCTTGGTGAATGGATTTGCTCATCGATATGGATGTGTTTCCTTTGAGATCTGATGCTTGGATCAACCACCCGATCTTCCGAACTATGACTCGAAACCAACAAATTGAAGTGTCAGCTTCACTCACAAAGATTAATATCTAAACTCTTTAGAGATTTATGTTGTC
>SKCR01004753.1:0-26146 GCA_019454045.1 Zanthoxylum bungeanum | reverse complement strand
CAGTAGATCTTTATTCCTTGAATAAAGGTTGTTAGTCCCCAGAATTCTACGGAGAATTTCTATTGAAAGAATATCCATGAAAGCCAAGCTTTCACCAATTGTTTTATGGGAATTTCATTGTCAGTGCCCTCTCCCACTAACCTCCTTATTATACAAGAATTACTTCGTTTTGAGTGAAATCATAAATCATTATGATTATTTCAAAACGTCAGTTCCAATAACCTTATGCTTGCTTCAATCCAAACATGGATCGAATAACCCGCAAACCTTTTTTGTTTGGTTATACAAAATCGTCAGGATGTTGTAAGCATCCTCCAAGAGGTTTCCTTTTCAGGAAAGCGATTTTGAATGTAACTGACACATTTGATAAATGAAATATGCAGTTATCAACAAGCATCTTCAAAATGGATTTACCATGGCAACAGGTAAAAGGATGAATCATTATTAACACAATGTTGATAACGATACCTTTTCGTTATAAGCCTAGCTTTGTACGTTGGTATGTTGCCTTCCATGTATGTCTTCCTTGAAGACGTTTAATGTACCAATAGGCACAATGCCTTGTGGTACAACAACCAGTATCCAAAATAGTTGTTATACATGGAATCCATTTTGGACTCATGGCACTTTGCCATGAATAGGGAGTTGATACCTTGTATCATTTCCTCGTATGTAGTCGGTTGGTATTCCTCAATAAGATTTACATCTTTATGAGGTTAGATCAGAAACCCATACCCTAGGTTGTTTTCTGACTCTATTCGATCTACCTGTTCTTGTGTATTCGAAGATTAATGGTACAGATTCATCATTGATGAACTGTTTATGTTCCATTAAGGACTTCGTGCCTTGAATAGTATTACTCCAATTTTCATCGAGTATCACTATCCTCCCACTGACACTGCATATCGGTATTCCTCTCAGGTTAACCGCATGGTGAGCAACAATCATATTGTTCTCATGTGAGATTTATAAGTACTATACTTAAGGTTTCCCTTAGGATAACCCTATTTGGCACTAATCCAATTTGGGTTTTTAGTTTGGTATCATCCAAACGTTATGCCTAGCATACCCAAATTATTAGGAGTGAGAAACCCCGTTTCTTTCCTGTTCATATCCTATATGATATCTGTCAAACAGATTTATATGGAACCTTATTCTAAATAAGTTTTGCACTGTTAATACATATCCTGTTTGAAGGAAATGATAGCTCAGAGCGACTCGTGATAAACCTTATCTTGTCCAACAAAATTCAGTTTTTAGTTCGGACACACCGTCTAACTGACGTGTCTCGGGAGGAGTCCTCATCTGAAAGAATACCATACTCTTTCATGTATGTATGAAACTTAATGCTTAAGTATTTTCATTATGGTCTTACCGTGGCGGAATAATACTATAGCCGATCTGTTTATCTACTTTGTGTCGAAACTCAAAAGTTTCCGAATTGTGTTCTTCAAAAGAAACACATAACCATAACGTGATGCCACATCCGTTAAGGTCACGAAATATTCATGTTCACATCTAGCCTAGCTAGATATGGGCCCACTTATTTCACCATGAATAGGGCTAACAGATCGGTGGCCCTTATACTATTACCAAGTAAATAGTATTTTAGGTACTTTACCTAATAAACTAGATTTGCAGACCTTATTTGAATAGTCAAATCAGTCCTAGTATCCACTCTTCAAAAGTGTGGATATACGAGTCTTGTTTAATTGTGTCCCAGACAACAATGCCACAAATAAGTCTCTATTGATCAAATCAATTTGAGCTATTTATTTGTCATTTTATATGTTTGAGATTTTAATTATATTCAAAATATAAATTATGTTATTTACATCTAATGTATTTATCTCAGTATCATCTTTATATAATGAAACACTTAGTGTTCTAGAATATAAAGGTTTATCCACAATGGATTAAACACTGATATAGAGATAATGTCTCTAGTCAAACTAGTTACATTATAACAGTTCCTAATTTAAGTACACACCCAAAGGGTAGTTTCCTAAACTTAGGTATCTACGGTCGAAACAGCGACTTTCGTCCCGTTTCCGATTCGCAGAGCAATCTCAGCTTGAAGTCAGTATCCTGCTCAAAGCAGATTCTGAACATCAATACATATATTTTATGTACCACACTAAGTAAGTATTAAAATCTAATTTCAATACTAGTAGTGAACAAACTTTGACAAATATTTTTAAAGTTAGAGCCTCGCCCTTTCTTTAATTCCTTGTGTCTTCCATATCCAAATGGTAGTCACTGGTATATGTCAATTATCCTTTTCATATTTTAGGAACCTTGGCCAAGCCTTGGGTTTTTAGAATATCGAAACGATGTGCACCTCGTGCTACATCCCCAATTGCAAACTTTGACTCTATCTCCTCTAGAATAGTCAATTAATTCTCCAAGAATTATAAATTGCATTTTAATACTTCTTAAATCTAAAATTAGATTTATGACAAGTATATTAAATTAAGCATTAAAGTCATCATCACAAATCTTCCAAAGATTTTATGCTCTACTTATTTTGCTTAATTTTGGGCGTAAGGTATAATGAGTTATTTTATCAAAAAAAAGTAACCTATTATATTCCCAATTTGAAAATTAAATCATTTGAAAATATTTTAATCCCATATTATATTTTAAATATCCAATTTTTCAATTTCTTATCTTGATTACAATAGTCCAACTATTTAATCAACGATTAGTGGTACTATATATATTATAATGATTATAATAGTCCAACTATATAATCAAATATAATCCAAATTAATTAACCTCAATTACATTGATTACTATAATCCAATTATAAAATCAACTGTAAACTCAAATTAATTAATCAAATATATTGATTAATATAATCCAATTATATTAATCAAGTATAATACAGTCCAACTGATTATTAAAACAACAATTTAAATATTAGTCCAACTAACATTTAATATTACGATAAAATATTTGAATGAGCGCGTATGGCGAGTAATTGAAACGAATATTGCAAATTCAATTTTTGCCTCCCACTATTTTTCGTCGAGCCTCTAACCCTCTGTCGAGTACTCGGGAAACCGTGTTTCCTAGTGGGCTAGGATCCCGTTAAATATCACACAATCTTGACTTTGGCCAACAATTGTATGATAATTAACTAGGTAGATCTCGAAGATCAATTGGATCTCATCCAACTCCTAGATCCAGTAGGTGGACATCCAAGTCCCAAACATATATCTTTATATTGCATATACATCTAATGATACCCTAACCTTTTTCCTCTGTGAATCAACTAGGCCTTGGCTTTGGCACAACAACCTAGTGATCCCAGTCAAGCGCGGACCCATTGACATGGAAGCTTCGTAATCAATGTCAATGGACAAGAAGTGGTCTTGACTTTGGCCAACAAACCACAACTTGGACACGACACCGATATGGAACAAAGCCTCGTGATTAAAACACATCTTTGACGGACAAGGGCTTGACTTGGCCAACAACCCCTGCCAATCTCAGATCTTGAGTAAGAATCACTCAATGGAAGGAAAATAAACGCTTGATATTTAACGAGGGTTTTTCGCGTGCAAATTGGCTACCAATTTAGTTATCTTTATTAAGGTCTCATCATCATACACCCTTAAACATGCATTCTAAACACATAATAAAGCGAGTATGAAATAAACAATAATGATATGCGGATGGATACTTTACATTGATCCTAGATCAAATCTCTCCCTATCTCACTCAAGCTAGCACTTGTACTACTTCTACCCGTTACACAACACTTCTAAAGAAACCTCATTTACATTGAGGGGAATAGATGAGAAGAGAATACAAAGAGAATAGAGGTGATAAGGCTGGACTCGCAGGTCCAATTTAATAAATCGAATTTATTACAACAATTTCTAAAATTGCCCCACCCATCTAATATCCATCAGATATACATTATTCATGCATCACAACCATGTATTCACTCATATAAGCATGCTATCAATCAATCTAATCAAATTAATTAATCTGATAATTATGTGATCATCCAATGTTCAAACAACGATTTGATTTTTGTTCGAGTCAAACTCGTTTTTGCGAATAAGTACTTAAAGTACGAATTCCCGAATTAAATTAAACTACACAATTAAATCCAATTCAATTTGTATTTATTCTAATTGACTATTTATTCCAAATTAAATAACACACTTTAATAATAAACCCTTTTCGACTTAAATTCCAAATTTAATCGCTACGGGTCTCAAAGCCCGATTAATATCCAATATTAATTTAATAAAGTCTAATGGGCTTTTAATTAATTTCTTAAGGCGTGGTCTTTTGGTCAACTCGGGTCAAACCGCAACCAAGTCCAATCCGGGATTTACCCCATAAGCCTTTAAATTAATTTTGGCCCATAGGCCCAATTAAATCATAAAGGTCCATTGTTGCATTTGGGCTTTATGGATGCGGTTTTGGGCCCAATTGGATCCAACCAATTTTGCCTAAAACAAACTTTGTACAACAAAGCCAATAAGCCCAATAACAACAATTCAAGCTCAATTTCCAAAATTAGCCCAATTAATTAAATTACACAAAATCCAATTTCGCAATTTAATTACCTAAAGTGTATATCATGATTAATCACCCAAATTAACATTTCTAAAACATCAATTCATACAATTAATCATGCTCATTTTCATCATCACATGTCCAACACATTTTGATTAAAATCAAACCCATATACATGCTCTTTAAGTGTCTCGGCCAAGGGAGTGATTTATGTCCGATTCGTTTCAATCCAATTAAACACACAATCGACATTAAATCAACACTTCTAATCGTTTCAAGTCATCCAATGATCAACGAAACAAAATTCCAAGACATTTAGGGCACTATACCTATTCGGCCAAGATACTCAAATTGGGGAAATTTGTTCCAAACAATTTTTAATCAAATTGATGTTGGATAATATGACCCATAGCGTCACTATTTGTACAGATCACGGTGTTGTCGTACAAATTAACTATGTGACAAGGAAATTGCACTCTCTTCATTTGTGATTAGATCACCATATATGTATAAATGAAGAGAGGTCCATATGATTAGTTCCTGGATTGAGATGATGAGACAGTATCAGTCCACGAAGGATTAATCATTAAATATCCCTAGCCGGAGTATTATCGAGACAGGACATCGATAATGCGGAATAGGCTAGTATTGCACTTGTGCGCGTTGTGAGGGCACAACGTCATAGTTCTCATATATTTAAGTATTGGATACTTATGCAAGTGCGATAGGAGGTTGTGTTTCACCGATGGTACGGGAAACAGCTTCACTCTGGATAGACCCCTCGGAATCCCATTGGTATTATGACTATGTTTCTATGGGAGGCCGAAATCAAGGTAGTGTGTATAGTCTTAACCTGAGACTTGCATCGCTAATACTTGCGATAATCGGTAGACTTTGGTCTTGGTGGTACAGGGCTTTAACCGGCTCTGCGTACACCGCTTCTGGGTTTATCAGAGAGTCGTAGTGTATTGGGTGTGATGTCGAGACGGAAGTATCCTTCAGTTATATGGAGATGATGTCAGGCAGGATACGGTATTAATGCTCTTAAATGCTGGCCGGCCATCGAGATATTATGACAAGGTCATGTATATCCGATTATAGAGACTAGTTACCAGACATCCGAATGTGCTTCGGACGGGGCAGACACTTATCCAGCCCCAGCCCTAGCACGTGACTATCCGATACTGGGCCGATATACACAATACTACGGTATACTACGATTGATACAGATCTATATATTCCTGTAAGAATATTTCTGGAGAATTGGGTAGGCATGGCGCTTTGCTAGAAGCCAACCTTGTCTTGTAAATCGGTATAAACGTAGTACGAGGTACTTATGTGTTCGGGTAGTCCGACGACCGTATTTACTGCCAACATATCCGGAGATCTCATGGGTCGCTTCCTGAAGATTCACCGATGATGTATAACTCGCACTTTGATTAATCTAGGATTAATTAGAGAGAGAGAGAAAATTAATATTGGATTAATTGCAGAGATATTTTATCTGGGATAAAATATTAATTAAAGAGAGAGAACGATTAATTTGGAATTAATCGATAAAATAAAATATATATTCGATATATTATAAGAAATTGGATTTCGACGCGAAATTAAAATTGGATTTTAATTCGGGCGAACGAATTAATTTAGAATTAATTCGTTAGCGACGTGAATAGTGATTTCGCTAGGCGTAATCATTTAATTACGACGCGATGGAAAATTCGTTAATTTGGAATTAGCGAACCCGAGCCCGAAATTGATTGCGAGCGCATTCGCATTTCGAATTCGAGCGCGGCACGCAAGTCACATCAAGCGTCAAATCATTGTCACATCATGCGTCAAATCAATTGTCACTTTGAGTGATGTGACTTGACAACATTTTACTTTATTAAAGTGATGTGATGTGACTTAAAGTAAAAGTAGAAGTGATGGTGAAAAGTTGATGAAAGCTTTTTGCTTTTTGCTTTTGCTTTTTGACCTTTTGACTTGCTTTTGAAAAGTAAAATGTGGTAAATGCTTTTGTTTAATTTTGGAAAATATAAAAAGCATTTTAACACTTTCTCTCTCTCTAGTATGTTCACGTTTTTTGGCCATTTTGTGTCATTCACGTGACTCTCTCTCATTGCTTTTGGTCTTCACGGTTTTAGGCTTTTGGAGCCAAAAAACCCTTCATCTTTCTCTCTTCTCCCTCTCACGGCTTCAAGCCGATTCTTCTCAAAATATTTGGTATGACCGAATCAAATGGAGAAGCAAGGAAGATGAACAAGTGCTAGCACACCTTGGGTTATTATGGTGGTGATAGGGAAACGAATTTGTGAGCATGGAAAGCTTGAAGCTTGGAGCTTCAATGGTGACATCCATGGCCGAATGGACAAGGAGGAAGACACCCCAAAACCGTGCAGTCCTCTGTCACAGAAGCTCACTGCCGAGCTGCAATAAATGAAGAAAAAACGCATCTTGTACTTCGCAATAAAACCGATCAATGTGAGTTATGTTTCGCCTTACTCCTTGATGTGTATACTCGTTTTCTTGCTTGATTTGTTGATCTTGGGACATATTAGAACTCAACAATGGTATCTTGAGCTATTATCAAGCATGAAAAAAGTTAGGGTTTATTTTGGGCAAAATCGATTTTGACTTGTTTTGGTTAAATTGATTATTTAAGCATGCTTGGATGATGTTTAATTGAGATTGTGCATGATCAATTTCATGAAATCGGATTGGATTCAATTTTCCCTAAATTTTGGGCATGACAATTGGGTAAAATCAATTGAAGCATGATTTGGTTGAATTGGTTGATTAAGTATGCTTGTATGTTGATTAATTGAAGTTGTGCATGATCAATTTCAAGAAAATTGGATTGGATCAATTTTCCCCAATTCTTTAGGTTGAACATGTAACTTGAAATGGGTAAAATGTGTTTGAGCATGTTTTAATTAAATTGGATGTTTAAGTATGCTTAAAACATGTTTTATTGAGATTGTGTGTGATCAATTTCAAGAAAATTGGATTGGATCAATTTTCCCCAAATTGGAGGCATGGCCGAAATTGGATAACCCTAATGTCTTGGTAATTTTGTTTTGTTTGATCATTGGATGACTTAAAACAATTGGGTAATGTTGTTTTGAAGTTCAATTGAATTGAATTTTGATTTGGAACAATTTTCCCTTTATAAAGTGGGTTGACCGAATTCAATTGGACATGAAAATCATTGTGATTTTGTTGTTTGATTCATTGGATGAGTTGAATTGATTTGGTAAATTATGATTGTGGACTCAATTGGATTGAAACCGAATCGGATTGAAAAACCCCTAATTGCCGAGACTTGAAAGCATGTAAATTGGGTTTGATTTTAATGAATTGTGTTGGACTATTTGGTTGTTAAAGTGCATGATTAATTAGACTAATTGATGTTTTAGAAATGTTAATTGGGTAATTGATTGTGTATTACACTTAGGTTAATTAATTGTGAAATTTGGAATTTTATAAGTTAATTAATTTGGGCTTGATTTTGGAAATTGGGCTTGTTAGGTTGTAATTGGGCTTTTGGGCTTTGTTGTAACAAAGTTGGGTTTAGGCAAAATTGGTTGGATCCAATTAGGCCCAAAACCGAATCCATAAAGTCCAATTATGACTTAATGGACCTTAATTATTTAATTGGGCCTAATGGGCCAAAATTAATTTAAAGGCTTATGGGGTAACTCCCGGATTGGATTTTGGTTCTTCGGTTTGACCCGAGTTGACCAAAAGTCCACGCCTTATAGAAATTAATAAAAGCCCATTGGACTTTAATTAAATAAACATTAGATGTTAATCGGGCTTTGAGACCCGTTGCGATTAAATTTGGAATTTAAGTCGTAAAGGTTCGTTAATAAAAGTGTAATATTTAATTTGGAATTAAATAGTGAATTAGAATTAAATGCGTATTAAATTGGATTTAATTATGTAGTTTAATTTAATTCAAGAATTCGTACTTTGAGTACTTATTCGCAAAACGAGTTTGACTCGAGCAAAAATCAAATCGTTGTTTGAACATTGGATGATCACTAATTATCAGATTAATTAATTGGATTTGATTGATTGATAACATGCTTGTATGAATACATGGTTGTGATGTTTGAATAATGTATATCGGATGGATATTAGCTGGGTGGGGCGATTTTGGAAATTGTAATAAATTTGATTTATTAATTGGACCTGCGAGTCCAGCCTTATCTCCTATTCTTTGTATTCTCTTCTCACCTATTCCCTCTATGTATATGAGGTTTCTTTAGAAGTGTAGTGTAACGGGTAGAAGAAATATTAGTGCTAGCGGGAGAGAGAAAGTGAGAGATTTGATCTAGGATCAATGTGTAAAATCCATCCGCATATCATTATTATTTTACATATGCGCTTTATTATGTGTTTAGAATGCATGTTTAAGGGTGTATGATGATGAGACCTTAACAAAGATAATAAATTGGTTACCAATTTGCACGCGAAAAACCCTCATAAAATATCATGCGTCTTTTCCTTCCATTGAGTGATTCTTGCTCAAGATCCTAGATTGGCATGGGTTGTTGGCCAAAGCTTTGTTCCATATCGATGTCGTGTCCAAGTTGTGGTTTGTTGGCCAAAGTCAAGACCACTTCTTGTCCATTGACATTGATTACGAAGCTTCCATGTCAATGGGTCCGCGCTTGACTGGGATCACTAGGTTTGTTGTGCCAAAGCCAAGGCCTAGTTGATTCAGAGGAAAAAGGTTAGGGTATACATTCGATGTATAGGCATATATAAGATATATGTTTGGGACTTGGATGTCCACCTACTGGATCTAGGAGTTGGATGAGATCCAATTGATCTTCGAGATCTACCTAGTTAATTATCATACAATTTGTTGGCCAAAGTCAAGATTGTGTGATATTTAACGGGATCCTAGCCCACTAGGAAACACGGTTTCCCGAGTACTCGACAGAGGGTTAGAGGCTCGACGAAAAATAGTGGGAGGCAAGAATTGAATTTGCAATACTCGTTCAATTACTCGCCATACGCGCTCATTTAAATTATTTCGTCATTAGATTAAATGTTAGTTAGACTAATATTTAAATTGTTGTTTTAATAAACAGTTGGACTGTATTATACTTGATTATATATAATTGGATTATATTAATCAATATATTTGAATTAATTAATTTCAGTTTACAGTTGATTTTATAATTGGATTATAGTAATCAATGTAATTGAGGTTAATTAATTTGGATTATATTTGATTATATAGTTGGACTATTATAATCATTATAATATATATAGTACCACTAATCGTTGATTAAATAGTTGGACTATTGTAATCAAGATAAAATTGAAAAGTTGGATATTTAAAATATAATCTGGGATTAAAATATTTTAAATGATTTAATTTTCAAATTGGGAATAAATAATAGGTTACTTTATTTGATAAAATAACTTATTATATTTAAGCCCAAAATTAAGCAAAATAAGTAGAGCATAAAATCTTTGGAAGATTTATGTGATGATGACTTTAATGCTTAATTTAATATACTTGTCATAAATCTAATTTTAGATTTAAGAAGTATTAAAATTGCAATTTATAATTCTTGGAGAATTAATTGACTATTCAGATAAAGTCAAAGTTTGCAATTGGGCATGTAGCACGAGGTGCACATCGTTTCAATATTCTAAAACCCAAGGCTTGGCCTAAGGTTTCTGAAATATTGAAAAGGATAATTGACATATCCCAAAGTGACTACCATTTGGATATGGCAGACACGAAGGAATTAAAGAAAGGGCAAGGCTCTTACTTTAAAAATGTTTGTCTTAGTTATGTTCACAGCTAGTATTGAAATTAGATTTTAAATACTTAGTGTGGTACATAAAATATATGTATTGATGTTCAGAATCTGCTTTGAGCAGGATACTGACTTCAAGCTGAGATTGCTCTGCGAATCGGAAACGGGACGAAAGTCGCATTTCGACCGTAGATACCTAAGTTTAGGAACTACCCTTCGGGTGTGTACTTAAATTAGGAACTGTTATAGTGTAACTAGTTTGACTAGAGACATTATCTCTATATCAGTGTTTAACCGTTGCGGATAAACCTTTATATTCTAGAACACTAAAGTGTTTTATTATATAAAGATGATACTGAGATAAACACATTAGATGTGAATAACAGAATTTATATTTTGAATATAATTAAAATCTCAAACATATAAATGACAAATAAATAGCTCAAATTGATTTGATCAATAGAGACTTATTTGTGGCATTGTTGTCTAGGACACAATTTTACAAGACTCGTATATCCACACTTTTGAAGAGTGGATACTAGGACTGATTTGACTATTCAAATAAGGTCTGCGAATCTAGTTTATTAGGTAAAGTACCTAAAATACTATTTACTAAGTAATAGTAAAAAGGCCACCGATCTGTTAGCCCTATTCATGGTGAAGTTTGTGGGCCCATATCTAGCTAGGCTAGATGTGAACATGAATATTTCGTGACCTTAACGGATGTGGCATCACGTTATGGTTATGTGTTTCTTTTGAAGAACACAAATCAGAAACTTTTAGAGTTTCGACACGAAATAGACAAACAGATCGGCTATAGTATTATACCGTGACGGTAAGACCGTAATGGAAAATACTTAAGCAATAAGTTTCTTATATACTTGAAAGAGTATAGTATTCTTTCAAATGAGGACTCCTCCCGGAACACGTCAAAGTGACGGTGTGTCCGAACGGATTAACCGAATCATGTTAGACATGATAAGGCTAATCATGAGTCGCTCTGAGCTACTATTTCCTTCAACGGATAAGTTTTAACAGTGCAATAACTTATTTAGAATAAAGTTCCATCATAATCTGTTTGACAGATTACATATTAGATATGAACGGGAAAGAAACCGGGTTTCTCATTCCTGACTATTTGGGATGCTAGGCATATGTTTGGATAATACCAAACTAAGGACCCAAATTGGATAAGTGCCAATATAGGTTATCCTAAGGGAAACCATAAGTATAGTACTTATAAATCTCACATGAGAACAATGTGATTGTTGCTCACCATGCGGTTTTTCCTGAGAGGAATACCGATATGCAGTGGTCAGTGGGAGGATAGTGATACTCGATGAAAATCTGAGTAATACTGTTCAAGGCACGAAGTCCTTAATGGAACACAAATAGTTCATCTATGATGAATCTATACCATTAATCTTCGAGTACACAAGAACCGCGTAGATCAGAGAGAGTCAGAAAACAACATGGGGTATGGGTTTCTGATCTCACCTCATAAAGATGTTAATCTTTTAAGGTATACCAACTGATTACGTATGAGGTAGTGATACAAGGTATCGACTCCCTATTATGACAAAGTGTCATGAGTCCAAAATGGATTCCATGTATATCAACAAGTTGGGATACTAGTTGATGTACCATAAGGCATTGTGCCTATTGGTATTATAAGTCTTCAAGGAAGACATACATGGAAGGCAACATACCAACGTACTAAGCTAGGCTTGTAAAGAAAAGGTAGAGTTATCAACATTGTGTTGATTCGACGAAACTTTTACCTGTTGCCATTGTAAATCCATTTGGATAATGCTTGCTAAACTGTGTATTTCATTTATGAAATATGACAGCTTAACGGAAAATCGCTTTCCTGAAAAGGAAACCTTTCGGAGGATGTTTATAACATCCTGTCGGTTTTATCGTACAATAACAAGCAAACAAGGTTCGCAGGTTATTCGATCCATGTTTGGATTGAAGCAAGCATAGGTTCTAGGAATTGTCGTTTTGATGTAATCATAATGGAGTATGATTTAATTCAAAACGAAATGATTCTTGTGTATATAAAGGGTTAGTGGGAGTGCACTGACATGAATGTCCTGTAAAATAATGATAATATGTCATTTCTTGGAAATGAAATTCCCAAAGCAATTGCTGAAAGCTTGGCTTTCATAAGAAATTCTCCGTGGAATTCTGGGGAGTAACAACCTTTATTCAAGGAATAAAGATCTACAGGGATAGATTTGGAGTTGTTAACACTCTCTGGAAATTGTACATTTAAAATGTACTTGATATGGTGTCTCATACGCTTTGAGCATATGGAGTCACAATCAGGACAATCCAAGTGATAGTCATTGGATTGAAGTTAAGGACATCTATTAGTATCTTAGAGAACTAAAGATGTTGTCTTAAACTATGGAGTAGGAGAACTTGAAGTGACTAGGATCACTGCTGCAAGTTTCCAAACCGGTAAATACTACGGTACTATAAAGTTTGAACACTGGGACAGCAAGCTGGAAATATTCCGAGCAAGATAACTGTTGCCGAATTAACAACAAATGCGGATTATTGCTGCAGCTGAGGCAACAATAGAAGCCATTTGGATCGATAATAAATCTAATTAGATTAGATATAGTTCTTTTAGCAGCTGAGCTAGGCGTCAGCACAAGCTAAGGAATTAAAGGTCTCATCGACGATCCAGATATATACTTCTATATTCATCTGATTCGTTCGGATCATACATCATGACGATGTGATGATCGTATAAATCGCGTCAAAAGATAATTACGCAAATCCGCTGACGAAACCCATTCCTCAGCAATTTGAGCGAACCGTACATAGTTCGGTGTGTTAGACACTCGAGTGACTGGCTATGTGCCAAGTGGGAGATTGTTGGATAATAATATGACCCATAGCGTCACTATTTGTACAGATCACGGTGTTGTTGTACAAATTAACTATGTGACAAGGAAATTGCACTCTCATTCATTTGTGATTAGATCACCATATATGTATAAATGAAGAGAGGTCCATATGATTAGTTCCTGGATTGAGATGATATGAGACAGTATCAGTCCACGAAGGATTAATCATTAAATATCCCTAGCTGGAGTATTATCGAGACAGGACATCGATAATGCGGAATAGGCTAGTATTGCACTTGTGCGCGTTGTGAGGGCACAACGGCATAGTTCTCATATATTTAAGTATTGGATACTTATGCAAGTGCGATAGGAGGTTGTGTTTCACCGATGGTACGGGAAACAGCTTCGCTCTGGATAGACCCCTCGGAATCCCATTGGTATTATGACTATGTTTCTATGGGAGGCCGAAATCAAGGTAGGTGTGTATAGTCTTAACCTGAGACTTGCATCGCTAATACTTGCGATAATCGGTAGACTTTGGTCTTGGTGGTACATGGCTTTAACCGGCTCTGCGTACACCGCTTCTGGGTTATCAGAGAGTCGTAGTGTATTGGGTGTGATGTCGAGACGGAAGTATCACTTCAGTTATAGTGGAGATGATGTCACGCAGGATACGGTATTAGTGCTCTTAAGTGCTGGCCGGCCATCGAGATATTATGACAAGGTCATGTATATCCGATTATAGAGACTAGTTACTAGACATCCGACATGTGCTTCGGACGGGGCAGACACTTATCCAGCCCCAGCCCTAGCACGTGACTATCCGATACTGGGCCGATATACACAATACTACGGTATACTACGCTTGATACAGATCTATATATTCCTGTAAGAATATTTCTGGAGAATTGGGTAGGCATGGCGCTTTGCTAGAAGCCAACCTTGTCTTGTAAATCGGTATAAACATAGTACGAGGTACTTACGTGTTCGGGTAGTCCGACGACCGTATTTACTGCCAACATATCCGGAGATCTCATGGGTCGCTTCCTGAAGATTCACCGATGATGTATAACTCGCACTTTGATTAATCTAGGATTAATTAGAAGAGAGAGAAATTAATCTGGGATTAATTGCGGAGATATTTTATCTGGATAAAATATTAATTAAAGAGAGAGAACGATTAATTTGGAATTAATCGATAAAATAATATATTCGATATATTATAAATATTGGATTTCGACGTGAAATTAAAATTGGATTTTAATTCGGGCGAACGAATTAATTTAGAATTAATTCGTTAGCGACGTGAATAGTGATTTCGCTAGGCGTAATCATTTAATTACGACGCGACGGAAAATTCGTTAATTTGGAATTAGCGAACCCGAGCCCGAAGTGATTGCGAGCGCATTCGCATTTCGAATTCGAGCGCGGCACGCAAGTCACATCAAGCGTCAAATCGTTAGTCTCCGCGTCAAATCAATTGTCACTTTGAGTGATGTGACTTGACAACATGTCACTTTATTAAAGTGATGTGATGTGACTTAAAGTAAAAGTAGAAGTAGTGATAGGTGAAAAGTTGATTGAAAGCTTTTTGCTTTTTGCTTTTTTTGCTTTTTGACCTTTTGACTTTGCTTTTTGAAAGTAAAATGTTGGTAAATGCTTTTGTTATTTTGGAAAATATAAAAAGCATTTTAACACTTTCTCTCTTCTAGTATTGTTCACGTTTTTTGGCCATTTTGTGTCATTCACGTGAATCTCTCCATTGCTTTTGGTCTTACGGTTTTAGGCTTTTGGAGCCAAAAAACCCTTCATCTTTCTCTCTTCTCCCTCTCACGGCTTCAAGCCGATTTCTTCTCAAAATATTTGGTATGACCGAATCAAATGGAGAAGCAAGGAAGATGAACAAGTGCTAGCACACCTTGGGTTATATTATGGTGATAGGGAAACGAATTTGTGAGCATGGAAAGCTTGAAGCTTGGAGCTTCAATGGTGACATCCATGGCCGAATGAACAAGGAGGAAGACACCCCAAAACCGTGCAGTCCACTGTCACAGAAGCTCACTGCCGAGCTGCACAATGAAGAAGAAAAAACGCATCTTGTACTTCGCAATAAAACCGATCAATGTGAGTTATGTTTCCGCCTTACTCCTTTGATATGTTCATACTCGTTTTCTTGCTTGATTTGTTGATCTTGGGACATATATTAGAACTCAACAATTGATCCAACCAATCATCAATTAAAATACATTCAAGCATACTTTATCATCCAATTCATAATTGCATGCTTAAATCAATTTACCCAATTTCAAGCTTTATGACATTTTGGCAATTTGGGGATTTTACATCCGATTCGAATTCAATCCAATTGATTCTACAATCGATATCAAATCATCATCCCAAATGATTTCCAACACACCCAATTGTCAAAAATCAAAAAATCCCAAGACAATTTAATCATCAAATTTTCGGCCAAGGTGGAATTTGGGGGAAAAAAAGATCCAATCCATTTTTCTTAAAATTGACCATGTCAATCTTCAATTCAAACACAATTAAGCATACAAATCCATCCAATTTAATTATCATGCTCAAATTCAAGTTTGCCCAATTTTAGCCCTAACATTTTCATGCTTTTAACCTAAGCTCTTGATGCCATTGTTGGAGTTTCTATAGGTCCCAAGATCAAAACTCAAGCATGATCATAAGCGAATACAACGACGGAAGTGCGGAATACTTACATCGAGCGGTTGAGAGACAATTTGGCAACAAAAACGAACTGAAATTCTGCTCACTGCCCACTGCTCATGTGCGCCCACTGCAGCAGTTTGGTGGTCTGTTTTGCGCCATTTTGAACATCAAAAACGAGCTTCAAGCTTCATCAAAACGTTCCCTGCTCATGGGTATACTTCCCTTATCACCTTGGCATGATCTCGGAGTGTGCTAGCACTCTTGTTTTGCCACAAAACACATTGCTTCCTCCATTTCTTTTGTTATTTTCGGCAGTTCACTGCTTCACAAAAACCAGAAATGGCGTGAGAGAAGAGAGGAGAAGAAGAGGAGAGAGTGCATTTTTCAATTTCATTTTTCCTTTTTTGTTGTTTCAAAAAGTGAGAAAGAAAAAGAAAAAGCAATGATGAGATATGATTTACCAAAATGAATTTTTAATTAAAAAACCCTTCAAAAACCGTGAAAGGTTTTCCCTCCAAAAAATCATTACTGGCATCATCTTATTACATTGAGAATAGAGACAATGTATCGTCCCATAAAGGTGACTACATACATCCATCATCTATTCGTGTCAAGTAATGAGACTTCGCGATGTGATTTGCGGATCCTACTCGTTTCAAAATACGAATGTGTTCGCAAACACTTTCGGGCTCGGTTTCGCTAATTCCGAATTAACGCATTTCCGTCGCGACGAGAATTAAATAATTTCGCCTAGCGAAATTACTATTCAGATCGCTAACGAATTAATTCTAAATTAATTCGTTTGCCCGAATTAAAATCCGATTTTAATTTCGCGTCGAAATCTAATTTTGTTTAATATATCAAATATATTAATTCCTCGATTAATTCCAAATCAATGTTTCTCTCTCTTCAATTGATATTTTATCCTAGATAAAGTGTCTCCGAAATTAATCCCAGATTAATTCTCTCTCTCATCATATTAATCCCAGATTAATATAAGTGCGAGTCATACGTCATCGGTGAATCTTGGGAAGCGACCCATGAGATCCCCGATATGTTGGCAGTCAAATCGGTCATCGGACTATCCGAACACGTGAGTACCAAGTACTACGTTTTACCGATTTACAAGACAAGGTTGGCTTCTAGCAAAGCACCAAGTCTACCCAATTCTCCGGTCATATTCATCTAAGAATATTTAAGATCTGTATCAAGCGTAGTATACCATTGTATTGTGCATATCGGCCCAGTATCGGATAGTCACGTGCTAGGCCTAGGGCTGGATAAGTGTCTGTCCCGTACGAAGCACATGTCAGATGTCTGGTAACTAGTCTCTATAATCGGATATACATGACCTTGTCATAATATCCCGATGGCCGTGCAGCACTTAAGAGCACTAATACCGTATCCTGCATGACATCATCTCCACTGTGACTGGAGTGATACTTCCGTCTTGACATCACATCCAATACACTACGACTCTCTGATAAACCCAGAAGTGGGTGTAGCAGAACCGGTTAAAGCCTGTACCACCAAGACCAAAGTCTATCGATTATCGTAAGTATTAGCGATGTAAGTCTCAGGTTAAGACTATACACACCTACCTTGATTTCGGCCTCCCATAGACACATAGTCATAATACCAATGGGATTCCGAAGGGTCTATCCAGAGTGAAGCTGTTTCCCGTACCATCGGTGAAACACGACCTCCTATCGCACTTGCATAAGTATCCAATACTTATATATATGAGAACTATGCCGTTGTGCCCTCACAACGCACACAAGTGCAATACTAGCCTATTCCGCATTATCGATGTCCAGTCTCGATAATACTCCGGCTAGGGATATTTAATGATTAATCCTTCGGGGATTGATACTGTCTCATACCATTCTCAATCCAGGAACTAATCATATGGACCTCTCTTCATTTATACATTAATGGTGATCTAATCACAAATGATGAGGTGCAATTTCCTTGTCACATAGTTAATTTGCTACAACAACACAATGATCTGTGCAAATAGTGACGCTATGGGTCATTTTGTCCAACAGTTATGTCTTTGTCAACATTTGACAATGGTGTACTGGTCGTACCAGCAAGTAACTCCTCAACTAACACTTTACTTCGAGGTTTGAACTCTCTCATATAGTCATCCTCAAGAAATGTAGCATTTGTCGACACAAATACTTTATTATCTTCTGGACTATAAAAGAATGCACCCCTAGTTTCCTTAGGATAACCTACAAATAGGCACACCTGTGAACGTGGTTCAAACTTAGTAGTCTTGTTCTTTAGCACATGTGCCAGACCCCCCCCATATGCGAAAATGTCGCAAACTAGCTTTACGACCATTCCATAACTCTATGGGAGTCTTAGAAACAGACTTAGAAGGAACTACATTCAGGATATACATTGCAGTTTGCAATGCATACCCCCAGAATGAACTAGGTAGAGTGCTATAACTAAACATTGATTTTAACTTTTCTAGTAGGGTTCGATTTCTCCTTTCTGCAACACCATTTTGTTGTGGTGTTCCAGGTGCTGTGAGTTGTGAAACAATTCCATGCTCAACTAAGAATTCCTCAAAATCTCTATCAAGGTATTCTCCTCCACGATCTGATCATAGAATTTTGATGCTTTTACCTAACTGGTTCTCAACCTCAGCACGATACTCTTTGTACTTTTCAAATGTATAAGACTGTGTTTGCATTAGGTAAACATACCCATATCTGGAATAATCGTCAATGAAAGTGATGAAGTATTCAAAACCACCTCGAACTTTTACATTCATCGGTCTGCAAACATCCGAATGTATTAGCTCAAGAGTTTCTTTGGCTCTTATCCATTTTCCAGTAAAAGGTCTCTTGGTCATTTTTCCTTCTAGACAGGATTCGCAGACAGGTAAAGTACCAAGTTTTAACTGATTTAAAACTCCGTTCTTAATTAGTCTATCTATCCGGTCAATGTTAATGTGACCAAGTCTATGGTGCCATAAATAGGTATCATCATGAGAAATCTTTTGCCATTTAGTTTTAGATCTTTCAATCTTAAACATTTCAGTATTAAGCAGTGATTCATACATTAACGGCCTTAATACATATAGATTATTTTCAGAGTTTCCCGTGCATATATTTAATCCATTTCTACTAATAATAACTGACTTATTATTAAACGAAACAGAAAAACCACATTCCATAAGTTTTGTTACATAAATCAAATTCCTGCGAAAACCAGGAATATATAGCACACCATTCAAACATAAATAAATTTTATTAAAATTCAAATTTGAAACTCCCACTGCTCTTGCTGAAACAACATCCCCTGTCCCAATTCTCATTGTAAAGCTACCTTTAGTAAGGTCCCTGTAGGAAACGCTTTCCCTCGCACAGCGGAAGTGATTAGGCTCACGGACCGAACTTGAAAATTTTTTATGCTCTCCCTTCGCTTTGGCCGAACCACACCAGTGAGTTCACTGATGTTTTGCTTCTGTTTTGGACAAGATTTCAACCCTGGAAGACCCCCGAAACAGTCCCTGAACAGCCCTCAAACTGCAGTGAATTATTCCAGAAGTTTTCCACCCAAAGTCACAGATTCGAACAACCTCATGAATCGTAGATGCACACTGAACTGATGCATGCGCATGAGTTTTGTTCATGTTTGCATGGAAGCCGAAAGGCCACAAGGGCACATGACTAAAAACTCATCCAAAGAGCATATGTATTGCGCCACTACATCATATAAGAAATTTAATCTCACTGACGTGAATAGTTTTTGATCATTGCATATATAAATATAATATGCGCACATATATGATGACTTCAGTTTGATGATTAATTGCGCACAATCATCATCAGCTACACTATGTTTAATATTTAATAATCCTCAATGCATGGACCGGACCAGTCACGCACACAACTAAGGTCCAGAGATGCGATTGTTTATCTCTCATTCGTGTGATTGTGATGCCGACAAATTCATCATGATCGTGAAAAAATATGTGACGGATCGGGTCAACCACTCAATCTTCCGAGCTATGTCTCGTAACCACCGGAGGGTAGTGTGGGCTACACTCACAAATTAGACTCTAAACGGTTTAGAGAATAAGATCACACACCGAAATAATTTCAGGTTCTTCAATTCTCTTTCTCAACTTTTGAGAGCTTGAAGAAGAGATGGAGGCTAGGGTTTTCAAAGTCTTGGATCTGAAAAATTAATCATAATTTTTTTTTATACTTATGGATAATTTGTTTCATAAAACAAATCAACCACTAGTCTCCCATCTCTCTCAAATTCGGCCAATGGGTAGGATTTCTAGTTTGATTTTGCTTCCAAAATAAACAAATCCTAATCCTTATTTGCTTAGGTAATTTCGGCCAAGGTAGGGTATTAGGATTTGATTTTATTTCTCAAACAAACAAATCATATTCCTTATCCAATAAGGAATCCTACCTTGGTAATAATTCTTAGCCTTTATTAAATTATATCATATATAATTTAATGTTCTATTTAATAATTATCATATAATTATTAATACACTACAAGAAAAAGGCATTTACTGACACTAAGGTTAGTGACACTAGGATAAAAGTGTCAGAAACGACGTGTAATGGGCCTATTTCCGTTGTTTTCACTTAAATATCAATAATTACTGACACTATGGTATCAGCGATTTAGTGTCAGTAATTACTATTACAATAGTATCAGTAAGAAATAAAAAAAAAAAAAAACGCGTAGTCGTCTGGAGTCGAACCAACACCTCGCGGAAGTGACGTTTTTCGCATATATTACTGACACTAGAGTATCAGTAAATTTAGTGTCAGTAATTAATGATACCTTAGTATCATTAAAAAAATTAAAAAAAAAAAATTATTTCCTTAAGTCTGCTGGGACTCGAAATTGTAACCATTGATATAAATTTTTTTTTTTATTATAAGGCTTTACCACTGGGCCAAATCGTGACTTTTGTTCCTTAAACCGCGGTTTATAAAAATATATATGTATTTGTCGGGTCAAAACCTAAACCGTTTAGGGTTCCTCTCATTCCCATCTTTTTTTTCATCGCGCAGCCTTTCAATAAATCAGTGAAGATTCTTCACTGATTTCTTTTAATATCAGTGATTTTAATCTCCGACCAACCGACCAACTTTGCCCTTTGTCGCCTTTATACTAGAAGAAGCTCTGGTACCAGTTCACCCTCAAGCTCGAACATCGTTATCTTTCAGGTCTGCTTCTATTTCTATTTTCTCAATTTGGGTTTTCTGGGTTTTGAGATTTTTTATCTAGACGGTCTAGCCCTGTATTGATTGATGTACCAAAGGATATACAACAACAGCTGGTTGTTCCTAATTGGAACCAGCCGATCAAATTGCTTGGCTATATGTCTAGGTTGCCTAAAGAACATGTGGTTAATTGAGTTTGATTATTTTTGGTCATTTTTACGTTTTGAAAATGCTTTGTTGTGGTAGTAGATAAGGTGTTTGTGTTTTTGTCACAGAGACCATGTGAAATATACTGCCGAGCTATGCCCAAGATCTGTTCAGGAAGAAAAGTAAGTTTTCTTCTTTTTCTTCTCTATTCTATGTTTTTGTTCACGTGTTATGCCAACAATATATTGTATACTTCCTGGTTTGTGTGCTCAAAGTTGATTTGGTGCTTTCTCTAAAAACAAGTAAGCAATTAACTAAAATGGATATGTAGCTTGCTAAATTTTGGGTTGGCTGCTGCTTTTTATTTTTTTTTAAACATTATTAGTTTTTATTTTTATTTTTTTATTATTCGTATGTAACCCTATATCTATTTAGAAATTATTGGCTGATAAAGGAACTTGAATGTGTCTTCTGTCTTTGTTGATCTTTATTATTGTTGGTGTCTGTAGTAATATTTTTGTAGTTAATGATTAAATTTTCATTATAGTGTATTTTATAGATGAACAGGTCTAGGATCTTAATTTTATTCAATCTTAACTGCAGGTTAGAGATTGTGCATCGACTTGCTCATATTACACCTATTGAGTTAGGTTGAAAGACTCATACTTCACAAGAAGCAGACAACAAACTGGACCAGTGGCTTTTGTATGCAATGTTTGTATGTTCATGTCCTCATAATACAAAAGATGCTGGTAGCGTTGCAGCAACCAAAGATCTTTACCATCTTGTTTTCCCCTCCCTAAAATCTGGTTCTGAAGCACACATTGTAAGTACATGTTATAATCAGTTTTCTGAATCCTAAAATTACCTTGTAGATATCTCTGTGTTTATTTATGTTCTTCTGCATGTAGGATCGAGATGGAGCACGTGTTGGAGGAGGAAGAGGTATTAGTTGGGCTTTTTACATTTGATGATCTGATATTTTCCAAATCAATTTATAGTTTGAAAACTTAGTGAACTTAAAAAAAAATCGAAATCCTTCAAGATATGTATTGTCATATCCTTAATTCTAGAGAATTTTTTTTCAAGAATTTTAGGAGTATGTTGATTAATAAGGACATTAACATTACCAATGAATTATATTAAGCTAATGTTGATTTTGATCGTCAGGTAAGTATAATATAAGATTTGGTTTATAATTTCAGATTTTGTGCCAGATATCATATTGTTGGGGGATTGTTGCAGGCTTCTCAACAAGTATCATGAATTTTGGTGGGGGCATGACATTTTGATGGGACTTTAAGAGTAGTTTTTGAAATATATATATGTTAATTTAAAGATTGTCTATGGAGTTTTTGTATTCATCATGTGATACTGTTGAATTGATTACTACGATTAATCTATTATATTGCGAATTTTATAAAATGTAATTTTTTAGTTTTTATTTCATTGAGTTGGTATATATATATATATATATATATATATTTTATGATTAATTTAATTACAAAAAATAAGAAATATAATTGTGAAATAATACGATTTTTAAATTTTAAAAGATATTGACGGATATTGATACTATAGTAACAATAATTACTGACACTAAAAATCAAATATATGCGATATACTGATACTGCAGTAACAAAATTACTGACACTATAGTATCACTAAATACTGATGATATAGTGTCAATAATTTACTGACACTAAAATAGTGTGAGAGATTACTGATACCATAGTGTCAATAATTTTCTGATACTACAGTATTAACGTTTACTGACACTAAGAATCAATGACACTAGAAACTAGTGTCAGTGATTTCTGGCTGCGGCAACACTGACACATTTATATAGTGTCAGTAAAACCCTTTACTGACACTAATTTAGTATCAGTAAAACCTTTTTTCTTGTAGTGATACCTTATATTAACTTTTAATATAAAGTCTCAAGTGTGATTAATTAATGTTATTAATCATATTAATAATATTTATTCTTTGTGAGTATATAATTAGACCGTCCAATTATATTAGCTCTGCTAAAGTATATCGAGCTAGCACGGGGACCAAGTGGACCTACGGTTCCGAGTTCCAATAATCTCGAAATACTAATTAAGCTCTTAATTAAATATTCCAAATTATTAACTTCGAATTATTCCACTAAAATTCCGAAGTTGCACTCTCATTGTCGTAGATGAAATATTAAGCCGAACCAATTCGGTGTCCACCGATATAGTCATTGCATACGAATTGATCCTTCACGAATATCTCATAATTAGAGCCGGGTCATAATGTCCGTTATACCCTTCTAATTATTTTTACCTTAAGTACCATTGATTCTCTAATGAACGATTTATTCACAACTGTTGTGAATATTAATCTTTCTATTCGTAATAGAAAAACTTGAGCTCTCAAACCGTTCAAATACCGAATCAACCCTTAAGAGAGATACTCATCTACTTCTCGTAAGAATGAGTGAATTCCATGTCTATGTAAAACGTTCCCAGCTACATAACAGACTATGCCCCCAAAGTACATAGTTATTGGTTGGGATTGCAACACCAACCTCACCTTTGTAAATCAAAGGACACAACCCGTTATGCAGGAGTTCGTAGTATACTCAGGATTAAGATCAATCCATATATGACCATCAAGTAGATCGAAATGACTTTCTTTGTTTAACGGATATTATAAGAATGTCATTTCTATCTAGGCCCAGTCCTATATGATCACATCATATAAGGTGCCTCCATTCTCATGTCTCTACATGGACGATCCGGATTAAGATCGTCATCCAAATATAGAATGAACCACAGCTATAGATAAACCACAAACAAAGTACCCGGTTTGTTTGCTCTCTATGGACTATTTAAGATTACTAACTTCAGTCTTAAATCCTCTGGTGCATGACATTCATACACCAAGTCTGAAGGTACATAAGTAATCTACGGTATTTATGAAGATATATAATATGCGATATTGAACAAATAATTAGATAAATGAATAATACATCCTTTTATTTCTAAACACATGAAGCCGTTTACATCACATGTATCTCTAGGGCATACATCCCAACAGTCCCTCCATGAGTCAAGTAGCTGCAAAGAACAACAAACATGGTTTGTGGCACCAGAATCAACAATGCATATGGATTTATCTTCCTCCACCAAAAGAGACTTAATGACAAGTAAATCATATTTACCTGTATTCTTATTCTCTTTAAGCTCTGCATGGTATTTTGGACAATTCCTTTTCCAATGCCCTTGTTGTTCACAATGGAAACATTTTCCTTTGGCATTGGTTCATTTAGAGATTTTATTGTTCTTCTTTTTCATTGGTTTTACCTTTGTCTTCCAATCGCATTTCTTCTTCTTCTTCTTTGCAGATTTAGAAGATTCGGCAACATTTTCCTTGGCATTGGGCCTACGAGGACCGTTCATAACGGACTCGTAATTGGTGAGCTCATTCAGCAGTTCAGTCAATGTGAAAGTCAACTTGTTCATATAACTGTTGCTCTTAAACTGCAGGAAACTCTTCGGAAGGGTTTCCATGATCATTGTCACCTGACTTTGCACATTAATACGTGCACCAAAGGTTTCAGCCATATTAAGATGAGCCATCTGTTGGGTTCTCCTAGAACATGCCAAGGATCTATTAAGCATAAATAAGTGTGAATACTCAAAGTAAGATTGCAGAAAAAATACTCACTTTGATCGACTATTAAGATATAGAGATAACAAAAATTCCAACCTTTGTGTAGTGCTCCAAGCTCTCATTTGTTTGTATGTTGAGCTCCAAGCTTTGAATCTTGAATTCCAAACTCAATGGGAATGGTTTCCCTATCACCTTTGAATGACTCTTTAAGTGCTAGCTTAGGAAGAAAATTGCAAAGAAAATTCTTTCTTTTTGTTCTTGCAACTCTCCGCCATTGAGAGATAAGATAGGGATAGTGCTTTCACTGTGAAAGACAAGAAAAATAGAGATAAGAGTGTTGAGTTAATAATGTAAAGTGTAAATGATTTTCAAAATTCAAAGACCTAATACCAAATCCAAGTTGGTAGATGTCTTTCACCTTTTCATAATTAAATAACGAAAGTGTGTTTTACAAGCCAAAATCAACCAACAACTTCCATCACCAAAAAATGATGAGATTGACTAGTGATGTGACTTGAGGTGGGCCCCACTTGATTCAAAATCCGAGTGGGCCCATAAAACACATTCCGGGCTCGGATTCGTTAAATCCGAATTAACGAATTTTCCGTTGCGACTTAATTAAATAATAATGCCTTGCAAAATTATTACGAAAGTCGCACGCGAATTAATTCTAAATTAATTCGTTCGCCCGAATTAAAATCCAATTTTAATTCCGCTATGAAATTTAATTTCAATTAATATATCTAATATATTATATAATCGATTAATTCCAAATTAATCGTTCTCTCTCTTCTATTCGAATTTTATCCAAGATAAATTCTCTCCATAATTAATTCTAGCTTAATTTTCTCTCTCTCATAATTAATCCCAGATTAATTCTGTTCGAGTCATACGTCGTCGGTGAATCTTCGGGAAGTGACCCATGAGATCCCTGGATATGTTGGTAGTAAATCCAGTTATCGGACTATCCGAATACGGGCATACCCAGTACCACGTTCTTACCGATTTACAAGACATGGTTGGCTTTTAGCAAAGCACTGTGCCTACCCAATTCTCCAGAAATATTCTTTTAAGGAATATATAATCTGTGTCAGGCGTAGTATACGTAGTATTGCGTATTACGATCCAGTATCGATATCACATGCTAGGCCTAGGGCTGGAATTGTGTATGCTCCGTAAGAAACATATATCAGATCTCTCGTAACTAATCTCTATAATCAGATAATCATGACCTAGTCATATTATCCCGATGACTGCAGTACTTAAG
>SKCR01004752.1:0-26227 GCA_019454045.1 Zanthoxylum bungeanum | reverse complement strand
CACATTAACATACCATTTGCTGAAGCCTTGGAACAAATGCCCAGTTATGTCAAATTCATGAAAGACATCCTTTCACGAAAATGGAGATTGGGAGACTACGAGACAGTAGCATTGACGGAAGAATGCAGCGCCATCATTCAGAGGAAACTTCCCCCGAAGTTGAAAGATCCTGGCAGTTTCACCATTCCTTGCATCATAGGAGAACATAACTTTGGTAAGGCTTTATGTGATTTAGGTGCAAGTATTAATTTGATGCCTTTTTCTATTTTCAGGAAACTACAAATCGGAGAAACAATGCCTACCTCAGTCTCACTGCAACTTGCTGATCGAACGCTCGTATTTCCAAGAGGCATAGTTGAGAATGTGCTGGTAAAAGTTGACAAATTCATTTTCCCAGCAGATTTTATTGTCCTTGATATGGAGGAAGACGCAGACGTGCCAATCATCCTCGGAAGACCATTCCTGGCTACAGGTCGAACCATTATTGATGTACAGAAAGGAGAACTAACCATGAGGGTACAGGACCAAGAAGTAACATTTAATGTTTTCAAGGCCATGAATTTACCAGACGATGAAAAGAAGGAGGAATGTTTCAGACTTGATGTGATACACAATACCATTCGGAACTCCAATGCAATGCAAAGTTCTACTGACAAACTTAAAACATGTCAATTGCTTGTGGAGCCTGAAGATAAAGCGTCTTTTGTACTGAAAAAGCCAAGTCTTGTCCTACAAGTAACAGAAGAGAAACAGTTCCACCAACTCAACGAATGGGAGGAATTTCACAAACAGCCTTTTGAGAATGCCAAATTATACAAAGAAAAGGCAAAGAAAAGACATGATGAGAAATTAGTGCGCATACAACTGGAACCAGGGCAGAAGGTACTGTTAAACAAATCAAGGGGGAAATTCTTCCCTTGGAAGCCAAAATCACGGTGGTCAGGTCCATTTGGGATCACCAAAGTTTTTCCAGATAGAGCCGTTGAGATACATGATCCTGACTCCAACAAAACATTCAAAGTTAACAGTCAGCGTGTCAAGCACTACTGGGGAGAATCATTTGGGCGACAAAAAGAAAGTGTTACACTTTCAGATCCAGCATAAACGTTCGAGAAGTAACGTCTAGCTGACGACTTAAAACTTAGCGCTCGCAGGGAGGCAACCCATGCAATTTTTGTATATATTGTGATTTGGTGTGATTTAATTTTGTGTGTTTAGTTTTTGCAGATTAAGTCATTTCAAGATGGAAGAAGCTCTCGCAAATCTTCACAAGCAATTTCCTTCTCTCCCCACAAAATCTCTATTGAAAGTTTACAAAGCTCGCTTGGAACGAATGAGACTACTGACGATCCATGGTGTGCCCAATGATATTCGTTGGGTAATTGAAGCAAGAGTTCGATTGGCAGGTGAGTCTTCTGAATCTTTTATTTCACATCTGCCTGGTTTTGGAAGAAGCACCTATGCAAAGAAACGTAGAGCTAAACAAATGGGTGTTTGTTACAAATGTGCACGATGGAATTGCAACACTCGTTGTCGTTCTTTAGGAATGATGTCTATTAATCGCGAAGACAAAATTGAATTCATTAGGGATGGCTTGAGTAAGAAGTCTTTAGATGATATATCTTCGACACTTGAGACGCATCCCAGTGGACATGTTCATATAGCCTTTCGCAGATTACATACACAATTTCAAAAAGAAAGACAACAGTTAAGTCTCGGGAATCTGACTCAAAAAGACCCTGTTTGCCAATTTATAAGAAAATTGGATGGGAAGCTTGTCCCTGACGCATAGACGTCAATCAAGCCCGTTATTTGTAATATTATATCTCTTTGTTTGTCTTTTCCTAATAATTGTGATTTGTTTTGTTTGTTTTTTTATTTTCTCCGACAGGATCCAGATCTTGTTGACTATCACAATCTATTTTGCTACTAATCGTCCTTTGGAAGATACTTGTGCTATTTTTACTCACCCTTTTCAGGTATTATAAATTCAACTCATCATTGCACATTTGAAGATATCCAGAGTAAAACATGGAAGCCACTTCAAGAAGACGAGTTGAAAACATTTGTGTGTTTTGCGGTAGTACTGTTGGTACTAAACCACAATACATAGAAGCAGCACAGGAATTGGGTCGAGTCTTAGCCGCAAGAAATATACACTTAATATATGGCGGAGGTAATCTCGGACTAATGGGGATTGTATCAAAGGCCGTACAGGAAGGAGGCAATCATGTTTTAGGAATCATCCCAAACCCTTGGCAGAAGCAAATCTTATTGAACCAACAAACGGAGAGGAACTGATCGTGCCAGGTATGTCTGAACGACTGGTAGAAATGATTAACCGTTCTGATGCTTTTATTGCTTTGCCAGTGGCTTGGGCACATTGGAGGAAATTTTTATTGTACTATCTTGGGCGAACCTAAACATACACCAGAAACCAATTGGGCTGTACAACGTTGATGGGTTTTATGATTTTCTTTGTGTGTTTCTTGATGATGCTCGAAGAAATGGGTTCGTGTCAAAACCTTTAAAAAACTCCTCTTACTGCCAGAACTGCTCCAGATTTAATTGACCAACTCATAGCCTATGAACCGAAAGTTGACCCTATCATTTCAAAGATAAATTGGTCCGAGGACGATCGTGGTAAGAGACGTCGAATTAATCTGGATCTTAACCTGTAATTTTCCTGTAGAATTTCAACTAACCAGGTATTATTTTCTAAACTCTTCTTCTACTGTTTAAGACATTGAGGACAATGTCTCATTTAGGTTTGGGGGTGAGGTATAGTTAATAGTACTTGTTTGTATTGTGTTTTTATTTTTAGTCCAAAATTTTTCGAAAAATACAAAAAAATTGAAAAATTTTCAAAAATTACAAAAATATTTTGCTTTTTTTGTGTTTTTATTTTGACTAAAAAGGTGAATTGGTAAGAAATAGCCGAGTAAGGAGTTTCCACTCTTGAGACGTATTTCAAACCATTTATTTCGAAATAAGTTAATTTTTGTTTATTTCCTTTTGAATTATTTAATTTGTGAATTCTCCATAATACTGACTAAAATGAATCTTCATATGCTCATTTGACAGGTATTATCAACATACATAGTAACATACAGACATGAGCTGTAATTGAAAATTTGTAATATTCCGTGCTATAGTTTAATTGGAGGAAGCATCTATACATAGTTATGGAATAAAAAAAAAAAAAAAAAAAAAAAAAAATTTCTGATGTAAAAAAATAAAGTATCTAAGATCCGGGTTATTAAGTCTGTAAGGGTGTTTTAACACCCAGTGCCCTAAAACCAACTGGTTTGGGAGTCATTGGCCCAAAGCTCGTTACATGGATCGAAGATACTGCAAAAAATATATTCATATCTGAAGTCTGAGTAATTAAGTTCGTAGGGGTGTCTTAACACCTGGTGCCCTAAAGCCAACTGGTTTGGGAGTCACCAACCCAAAGCTCGCTACATAGACGGAAGGTATTGTATATAAATAAAAAGTCAAATTCATTCAAAAAGCAAAGAAAAATCAGAAAAATCAGAAAATTATTCCATTACTACAAAAGGTGTGAAATCTGATAGAACTTTAGGACAAAAATATACTCTCTTATCAACTGCACTTATGACTGTTGTGGGCAAAAATGAGTTGTTTAATATTATGTTGACTGTGTATATGAAGAAAGGTAAAAATAATCGGAGAATTTACTTATTCGGTAATTTAGAAAGAAACAAAACAACTAGTAACTTGTAGTAGAAGTTTCACCTGATTAGTTACTAACTTTTTTTTATTCTCTTTTCGCTTGTCTTTTTGCTTTTGTGTGCATTAGTTTTAATACCTTTTTACTTTTGTAAAATGTTTGTGGGTATCATTGCTGTAAACCCTCACGAGACTACAACTCGTCCACTAGGGACACCTAGGGGTTTAAAGGCTTGTTGCATATGCTAAATGCAACCGTGATCCCTACGAAAATGGTTTAGTTAAATTTTATTATGTTATTCCATTTTGTATTTTGCTCGAGGACTAGCAAAATGTTAGGTTTGGGGGTGTGATGAGTGGTATTTATATCACTATTTCCCACTCATTTAATCTAATATTTTGTATAGTTTCTTGAGTTTTGTGAATGTTTTGATGTGTTTTGTGTTATTTTGTAGATAAATAAAGTTTGGAAAGCACTGGAGGCAATTTGAGGCAAAACCGGACAAAAATGCGTCAACAGGGATATTTTCGTCTCTTCAGCGTCGCGACGCTGGAACACTGCGCGCCGCGACGCCCAGCGTGCGCCGAATCTGCTAACATGCGCCGGGTCCACAAAATCAGAATCTGAGAAAAGTTGACTTTGCTAACGTGCGCCGTGACACGTGTCACCATCACAACAGAGATGCTAAAATGCGCCTTGCCACGTGTCGAAATCCTATTGCTTGGACGGCCACCGCCCCACGTGTCATCCTACGTGTCGCCACATCATCGTCCACATCAGCAGCCACATCAGCAAGTCAACCGAGTCAACATGCCATGTCATCATCAGCCAATCACAGCGCGACACGTGTCAACCTCTCATTCGTCTGACGGCCACCGCCCCACGTGTCGCCACGTTGTCTTCCACATCATCACAAGTGACGTCACCAATGACGTCATGAACAGTGACACGTCATCAATGACGTCAGCATAATAATTGAGTTTTAGCCGCCATGACACGTGTCGCTCTAAACAGTCAGCCGCCTTGCTACGTGTCATCTCCTCATTGTGCCACGTCGACAAAATCCAGCGTCGCGACGCTGAGGCTTTGGCGTCGCGACGCGCGAACAGTGACCAAACAGTGAATTGTTTTTTGCTATAAATAGGCCGCGAATTTTCATTTTCATTTCATTACACCTTTTCTCACTCCTTCTATGTAATTAGGGAGTTTCTCTCTCTAGAATTTTCATTTTTATTTTTTACTTTTTACTTTTGTAATAATTTTAATTACTGTTTGTAATAATAATTTTACTCTCTTTATTTTACAGTTTTTACTATTCACTATGCGGAGGTAACTTCCCTATGCTAAGGTGAAAGGTAATTATTTTACTATTGCTATTTAGATTAATCTCCCTTAAAAATAATATATTTACTATTTAAAATTCTGATTAATAAAGGAATACCGCTATATTGGTCGGTTGGTAAATTTATTTTCTGTTGGTTTGAAACTGATTAATCAAGGATACCGCCAGACTGGTCGGTTGGTAAATTTATTTTGGTGGTACCGCCTTTATGGCTGGATTATGGACAAATATTACCGCCTATATGGCTGGTTGGACTTAATTGGACTTAATCAGGATACCGCCATATTGGTCGGTTGATTAAATAATTTCATAAGTTTATATATTATTTTATTGGGAGATATCTAAATTAGTAATATTAAAAGTAATTCCTTTTTGCCTTAGCATTTTATTTCATTTGTAATTTTCTCTTCAGCATTTTCATTATCGCAATTACTTTTCAGCAGTTTATGTCTTTTATTTTCAAGTTTTTATCAGCCCTAGCTATGTGTCATAACTAAGTTAATATCTAGGGTTGTGATGAAATTCAATGTCACGGGTTATAAGGGTTAGATTACAATTTGGGTAATATAAAGATTTATTTATTGAGTCTTAATCTTAATGCTCTTTAATTAACTGGCCATTAATTAAATTGACTAGGTAAACTTAAAATGAACTAGACATAGGGATTTTAAGTTTAAGACCTTAGATTCAATAGCCCACGATCTTCCTTAAGGATAGATAACCCTTTCAATAGATTTCCTTACAGGATAGGAATATACCTGTCGGGCGGGGGTATCTTAATTGGAACTTAATCGTAATGAATCTAGGTAATTTGGTTGACATAGACATATGGTTCAATTGGATTATACTAGGTATTTGTAATTGACCATCGGAAGAGGCTTTTACATAAATTAGTGTTTCAGGTTAATAAATCAATATATTACCCAATTATAAAATAACCACTTTATCTTTATATAATATTGGAATAAATCACAACCCTGGATAGTTTTAATATTGAATTTTCTTAAAATCTACTTTAAAACAATTATATTTTATTGTCTTTAAATTAGAATCGTCGCTATTTCAAATCAGTTAAACAACCTGATAGATACTAGTAATCAATTAACCTCATAAAATTAATAACTTAGGTATTAAGTCCTCGTGGGATCGATACTTTTTATACTACTTGAACGATACGTACGCTTGCGTTATACGTGTGTGTTTACGCCGGTCAGTGTGCTCCACTTTTGAACGCATTTTTCGACCTTTGCTGTGGGTGCTCCATTTTGGAACGCCATTTTCGGCATCTGTTTTGGGTGCTCCTTTTGGAGTGCCATTTTCGGCGTCTGATATGTGTGCTCCATTTTTGGGCGCCATTTTCGGCATCTGTTGTGGTAGCGGTCCATTTCCGAACCGTGGCTGTGCCAGAATGTGGCTCATTTTTGAACCGTTATTTTATGAGATGGTCTTTACCCGCTACAAAAACCTGCGAACACAAAACAAACATTGCATGTATGTGATATGTATGCATGTATGCATGGATATGTATCATATTCCGATGGGTTAGGCCTTCATTGGTCAATTTCCGAACCGTGCTCCATTTTTGGAGTGCCACTTTCGGCGAGATGTGAAAGTAGTTTAATTTTCGAACCATGTTCCACTTTCGGAGTGCCATTTTCGGCGAGATGTGATAATAGTCCATTTTCGAACCATGCTCCATTTTCGGAGTGCCATACTCGGCCAAACTGATGCTGATGTGGGCTCACCCTTTGTACTCGTCCCTAAACTGAAACTGATGTGGGCCTCGGCCCTAAGACTCATCCCCAAAACTGAAACTGATGTGGGCCTCAGCCTCTAAACTGATGCTGATACTGATGTGGGCCTCACCCCCAATCTGATATTGATGTGGACCTCGGCCCTAAACTGATGCTGATGTGGGCCTCGCCCCAAGCTGATACTGATGTGGGCCTCAGCCCTAAACTGATGCTGATACTGATGTGGGCCTCGGCCCTAAGCTGATATTGATGTGGGCCTCGGCCCTAAACTTATATTGATGTGGGCCTCAGCCCTAAACTGATATTGATGTGGGCCTCAGCCCTAAACTGATGCTGATACTGATGTGGGCCTCGCCCCAAGCTGATATTGATGTGGGCCTCGGCCCTAAACTGATGCTGATGTGGGCCTCGCCCCAAGCTGACACTGATGTGGGCCTCGGCCCTAAACTGATGTTGATACTGATGTGGGCCTCACCCCCAAACTGATATTGATGTGGGCCTAAGCCCCTAAACTGATGCTGATAATCTGGGCCTCGCCCCCAAGCTGATACTGATTCATTTCTGAAACTGACTGTACTGTTGTTGCTTCCGAAGATTCCCCGTGTTCTAAGCATCACTGAATTTCATAGTACCAAGGTTGAATGCTTTTCTCAAATATACTCATGTTGCAGGTTGGAGGGAGAGACTCAGGCATGTAAACGAAATGAACGTCTTTATTATCATTTAAGAAATGGTTCGAACAGGTAGACCAAATCAATGTCTATATTAAAAATGCAAGATCAAATAAACTAGGAGGAACAAATTCATCATTCGCAGCATTGCCTTCTTTCTTGACCTACGGTTCTTCACTATCATCCCCTATCTCCATGTAAGAAGCTTGGTGGTTAAGGGTTTGGAGGACAAAAGTTTCGGGCAATCCAGAGTTGATCATGTAGGTGGGTGGTGGAACGGAGTTGTAATTTGGTAGGGGGTTCCAATATGTGTTGGTTGTTCTTTCTCAGGATCAGGTATTTATGGTCATCGATGAGGTTTTGGATTTCATGCCTAATGCGGGTGCAGCTGTCAGTTTCATGGCCTCTCCTCTGATGGAAGTGACAATACAGGCTTAGGTCAAGGTTGGGTGGTATAGGATCTGGAGTGGCTTAGGCTCTAAGGGTTTTAGGAGTCCTTGTCCATCAACTTCTCAAGCACCTTAGACAAAAGGCTTCCCCAGGTTAGAGAAATGCCGATCTTGATGGCAGCAACCTCGGCCGTATCAGGTTTAGTCTCAGAATGCTCCCCAAAAGTCCTTCTATTCTGGCCATAGAACTTTCGGTTTTCCGCCTCCTTTTCTTCAATGTCCATGACAGTCTCCCTCAACTGTCGAAAATCTGCAATCATGGAGGTCATCCTCTTCAGCTTACCATAAATAGAGGGCTTGGTGCCCTTGATAATCATCTTAATTTGGTCTTTCTCTGAAGGCCGAGTCTGCATTTTCAAAAGCTGGCTTCTCCAGCGAACCATATACTCTTTGAAACTTTCCTCTGGCTTCTGTTTAGTGTTCTCCAAATCACGGAGTGACAAGTCAATCTCTAAGTCTGTAACATATTGCTTCAGAAAAGCATCAGCTAGTTCTCTCCAATCTTCTTTAACCTTCTTCTCAAGGCTATGATACCAAACCACAGGTGCCCCCTCGAGTGACATCCCAAACATCTTTTGGACCTGGCGCTGTGATAGGCCCACTGAACTCATGACTGAGACATATTGCTGCAGATGGACACTCGGGTCTCCATTCCCATTAAACTTGGCCATGTCGGGCATTTTAAACTGAGCTGGCAGCTGTTCTCCGAAGGTCATTGCCTCATAATCTAACAACTCTTCATGTTTACCTCTCATTTTACGGGTAACTGTTTCAACCTGATCCCGGAGCTTCTGAAATTCTGCCTGAGACCCAATCACTCTGCCTGTTGCATACTCTGCCATGTCATCATCAAAAGTGGGTATATCATCCCCCAACCCATTCAGAGGCTCCTCGCGCCTCACATTCTCAGAATTTCCCCCAGCACGGGGTACAGCCATATTTTCCATGGCGGTAGTCAAGGCTTGCAACTGTTCGGTAATTTTGGCGAAACCATTTTCCAACTGATCCATACGGGATACCTCGTTACCGGATTCACTCATGCCTGTTACTGTTCTTTTAGTGAGTCTTGTCCCTTCTCTAACCCAAACGGTATCTATGATGTCTTTCTTGAGACATAGAAGGTGTTAACATGATATATATATATGTATGAGGTACATGAGATGCATGTAACATATATAACATACTAAATCAACTAAAATTTTCAGACAAATAGGCCCGTTATCATTTTAGAAGCTTTTGGGCTAACTGTCATAGGAGTGAACTTGTCCCAGTTTAAATGGCCCAACGAGTTCACATCTCATGGCAAGGAGCCCAACTAATTCCAAATGGTAATGTTCCGAACACAAGCATAAAGTGGCCTATCAATCACTTAGAAGCCTTTGGCCCAATCGTCATAAAATGCGTTCTTGTCCCAGTTTAAATGGCCTAACAAGCCCATATCCCATGACAAATGGTCCAAATGGATCCAAACGACGATGTTCCCAAACACAAGCATAAAAGAAAGATAATGATAACATAAAACAATGACTTCTACAGAATGGCCCATCAACATTTCAGAAGATTTGGGCCTAATGGTCATAAGGTACGAACTCGCCCCAGTTTAAATGGCCCAGCAAGTTCGCATTTCTGACAATAGTCCAACTGCATCCAAATGAGGATGGTCCACAAGCACATACTCAAGGAAATAATTGTTACTTTAACCATACAACCCCGGTCTATGGGTGGGTTCGCAAGAGTGTAGAGAAAGGCTCTCACCGGCGAAGGATGGCCCACAACTAGGCCTCCCCAATCAAGGGTTCGAGCGACCAAGTGAGCGCACCCTTTTTTATACACTAAGGTACGTGCCAATGAGCTATGGTGTGTGGACAGACTGTCAAATGGATTTCCCGTTGTAGATTCCCCAGAGGGAGGGTGGAGCGAGGCTCTCTTAAGTACCCTAGCCTCTTAGGCTCTTATCGCTTGGTGACAGGAATAAACAACGAGTCCTCCAAATTAGTCCATCACAATAGGCTACAGGTAGATGGCTATATAGGTGCATTCACAACCTTTCCTTCTAGAAAGGTAGTGAATGAAGGAAGACACCAAACCATTACCTAGCCTCAAAATGCCTTTGATTAAACCCTCATTTTATCCACTATAGACACGGTCAATTAGAACATAAATCCAAACATTACAAGACAATATTTCGGGGCCGATTCTCTATCCCAGTGGATTCGCCAGATAGTGGGACACAGGAACTAGACGACGCATGATGTTCCAGGCTCGCGGCCTAGTTAGGAATACGGAGTAGCCCGCGGGGGACTAAACCGGAGAATAATGGAGTTGCCACTCGGTGTGAACCGGGAAAATGAGATTTAAGGCCGCACTCACCCTTCGCAAGGGAAGACCTCAAACCGTTGGGTTCGGAATGGTCCTTTACTTATGTCACTTGTAATGAAAGGATTTGTGTAATAATTAATCAAGCTTAAGTAACACTTATTTCAAAGAGTATCATGCTTCTAAATCCATATGCACAAAGATAAAACTTACACCTAAATTCATGTATTTCACATCTAAGATTGCATGCTTGAAAATACATCAAAGTAGCAACGAACATACAACTTCATTGGCATATTGTTTTCATGGAAACACAAGCACACGCTAACCACGCAAGCACACATAAAGGCGAATCAAATAATGGCGAACATATGATTTCATAGACATGTCATAAACAAATAGCCATTATATGTCCATGCATAAATAAAAGAGTCAACTAAGTACATAATGCAAAAAGACACTTAATGATGCAATTAGGAATTAAAGTAAGCATGCTATGACATGGTGCAAAAGAAGATAACTAATATGGACACAAACACACATGTGAGCACATTTCCAAGTGGTACGTGGAATTATATCCCAAGTACAGACCGCATTACCGTCCATTCAGATTCGGCTACGGAATTTATGTCTGGGTTTCCATCCGATATACCATAATAAATAATACTCAAATGCTATCATAACATGGATATATGAATTGTACTACGTTAAGCCAAGACTAAGGTAAATGATGCATCCAATATATGAAAGGCGCGGCGAATATCGTGGTAAAGGTAGCCTTTTAGGATTTTCTCTTCCCCCAAATGGAGAACCTTTTTAGTCCAACACAATAAGCCCATGCACTTTCCATTACAATGCGTACAAAGACAAAGATAACTATATGAGACTTCGTATACCCGATTGAACACATCTTATATTCAACCGAATATACATCAACCGGCGCGACAAAACATCGTGGTAAAAGATTTTAACCCCTACAAATAGGGGACATTTAATCCGACTTATTAAGCCCATGCGCTCGATTGCATCATGTATACAAAGAATAAAGACAATAATATCAAACTTAGTGTGCCTGATTGACATATCTTACTTTCAACCGAATACACATCAACCGGCGCGGTAAAGCATCGTGGTAAAGGGTTTTAACCCCTCCAAATATGGGACCTTTAATCCGACTTACTAAGTCCATGCGCTCGATCGCATCATGCATAAACAAGTAACATGCGGAATTTGAATGATGAATAATAAATAAATCAAAGCAACATAAAATAAAAGAAAGTGTCGTTTACTCAAGCGGTACATGGAGTTGTATCCGAGTACAGATCATACTACCGTCCATTTAGAATCGGCTATGAAATTTATGTCCGGGTTTCCATCCGATATACCGCGAGAGTTGACACATCTTTCATTTTATTCCAAAGCCACAACATACAATATTTCGTAATCCATGCATATTTATCTACTCAAGGGCCACAACATGCATTTTAACATAACAATCATGCTAACAATACTCAATGAATAATGAAAATAAAACAGAAAAAGAATGTGAAAAATACCCTCAGGTCTAACCTTTTATTTCGACTTTCGGACTCGCGTTTCACGGCCGTCGGAAGGGCTATCACTCCGCACCTTTTCTGGTTCACTGGTTTGCGTTTTACCTCGCTGTTTCGTTGTTTTGCTTGCTTTTTTCACCCCGTTTTGCTGCTATTTCCTCACGGTTTTCTGGTCACTGTTTCAGGTGCATTTAGGGACTGTTTTGTGCGGTTTTAATAGGTATCAGGCTGCTGTTTGTTCGGTTGTTCAAAGGTTTTAAAGTGCAGTGTTTGTTCACTATTTTGGACGGTTTCGGGGACTGTTTCGGGACTGTTCTGGGTGCAGTTTTGGGCAGTTTTTGGGACAGTTTCACGGGCTGTACAGGGGAAGAATTGGGGCTGCTGGTGATGAAGGGTTCACGTGAATCTTAGGGTTTGATCGGTCAGGGCTTTAGGTTTTTTGCTCGGTGGAGTCTGTGAGTGAAGGGCTTTAGGTTTTTTGTCTCTTTGTAGCTCAGTTTTGGGCTGCCGTGGGTTTGTTTGTTGGCGTGAAGCTAGGTGGCCTTTGTGCGTGGGTTGGCTCCGTGAATGAGAGTTGGGCAGATTTTGGCGTTGAGTGAATTGGAGGCGTGGAGGCTGTACAGAGGGTTGGGCGTGTAGTGGAGGCAAATGATGGCTTTGTTGCATGGACCGAGGGGCAGTTACGTGGGTGCAAGGTTATATGCAAGGGTTGTTTGCTTATGTGAGTGGATTGTTCTCCGTGTAATGAAGGAGCAGGCTTAATTTTTTTTTGTTTTTTTGTTTGTTGTTTGTGCGTGAGAGAGAGAGGAGGTTTAGGTTGAGAAAAATGTTTCTTTTATAGACAAAGGGGATGGGTGAATCCTTGCTTGACAAGGAAGGGATTTGGCTAATAAAAGGGGGATTTGATTTAGTTTCAAGTAAGGTAAATACAAGATTGAGGGGGGACAAATTTAGGCTTGATTAGGAAGTTAGTATATTTGATTGGTGTTAATTAGGCATTTAATTTGTTAGATTAGGAAGTCAATATTTTTAATTGGTTATGATTGATTTTAATTAGGCATAATATTTCTTTAATTTAGTATATAATATTTTAAGTTAGGAAGTTACAACATTTTAATTTGGTATAATTATATTTTATGTTTTATTTAATTTGGTATATCAATTAATTAATATTTTATTTTATTTAATTTAGATTTATTTTAATTTAGATTTATCAAAATTGGTTTTAATTTAATTAGCTTTTAATTTGATTTAATTATTTAATTTAATTGGTTTAATTTAATTTGTGACATGTATTTTAAATGTTTTAATTATTTTGGATTGGGCTTGGGTGAGATGGGATTGGATTTATGCATGAGTGCTAGATGTGGGGTTTTGGGCCAAGGTTAAGTGTTTGCGGGTTTTTTAGGCTAAAGGTGCTTTAAAACGGAGGTCCACCAGCGAGCCCGAAGCTAAACAAGCGAATCAAATTCGACAAAGTACTGATTTCCATCTTTTCCCTTCCGACGTCCGTTCCCGCGGCTTTCGCGACTTAAAAGATAGTGCCTCCAAATGAGACTCATCATCGGGATTTATATGCAAAAATGCAGTGCCTACAGGTGTGTCCGAACAGAGAGTAACCGAATTTTGTTGGACATGATAAAGTTAATCATTAGTCGTTCTGAGCTACCATTTCCTTCAACGGATACGCATTTACAGTGCAGAACTTATTTTGAATAAGGTTCCATAAAAATCTGTTTGACAGACTTCATATTAGATATGAATAGGAAAGAAACCAGGTTTCTCATTCCTGAACATTTGGGAATGCTAGGCATATGTTTGGATAATACCAAACTAAAACCCAAATTGGATAAGTGCAAATTGTAGGTAATCCTAGGGATACGAAAGTATAGTACTTATACAACTCATTAGAGAACAATTTAATTGTTGATCACCATGCGGTTTTCCTAAGAGGAATACCGATATGCAATGGTAAGTGGGAGGATAGTAAACTCGATGAAAATCGGAGTAATACTATTCAATGGCACCGATTCCTAATGGAACACAAATAGTTCATCAAGGATGAAAATATACCAGTAATCTTCGAATACACAAGAACCACGTAAGTCGGAGAGAGTCAGAAAACAACCTGGGGTATGGGTTTCTGATCTCACCTCGTAAAGATGTCAATCTTATTGAGGAATACGAACTGACTACGTATGAGGAAGTGATACAAGGTATCAACTCCCTATTATGGCAAAGTGCCATAACTCTGAGATGGATTCCATGTATACCAACTATGTTTGGACACTAGTTTTTGTACCGCAAGGCATTGTGCCTATTGGTATGCATGTTTCATTTATGAAATATGTCAGCTTAACGAGAAAATTGCTTTCCTGAAAAGGAACACTTTTGGAGGATGTTTACAACATCCTGTCGGTTTTGTCGTACCAAAACTAGCAAACAAAGTTTGCAGGTTATTCGATCCATGTCTGGATTGAAGCAAGCATTAGGTTCTTGGAATTATCGTTTTGATGTAATCATAATGCTTTATGATTTAATTCCAAAATGAAATGATTCTTTTGTATATAAGAGGGTTAGTGGGAGCGCACAGACAGTGGCTGTCCTATAAATAATGATAACATACATTATTTCTTGGAAATGATCCAGATACATACTTCGATATTCATTTGATTCGTTCGGATCATACATCGTGGCGATGTGATGATCGAATAAATCACATCAGACGATAATCACACAAATCCGCTGATGAAAAGCCTTTCCTCAGTAGTTTGATCCAACCATACATAGTTCGGGTGTAAGACACTTGAGTGACTGGTTATAGGCCAAGTGGGAGATTGTTGGACAATTATGACCCATAGAGTCACAATTTGTACAGATCATGGTGTTGTTGTACAAATTAACTATGTGACAAAAGAGATTGCTCTCTTATCATTTGTGATTAGATCACCTAGATGTATAAATGATAGGAGGTCCCTATGATTTGTTCCTGGATTGAGAATGATATGAGACAGTATCAGTCTACGAAGGATAAATCATTAAATATCCATAGTCATAGTATTATCGAGATTGGACATCCATAATGCGTAAAAGACTATTATTACACTTGTGCGCGTTGTGAGGGCATAACGACATAGTTCTCATATATTTGGGTATATGATACTCATGCAAGTGTAATAGGAGGTTGGGTTTTACCGATGGTAGGGAAACAACTTCGATCTGGATAGACCCCATCAGAATTCCATTGGTAGTATTACTATGTGTCTACGGAAGTCCGACATCAGGGTAGTTGTATTTGGTCTTAACCTAAGACTTGCACCGCTAATACTTACGAGAATCAATATACTTTGGTTTTGGTCGTCCAGGGCTTTAACCGGTTTCTGTGTACGCCTCTGCTGGGTATATTGAGAATCGTAGTGTGTTGGGTGTGATGTCAAGACAGAAGTATCACTCCAGTCATATGGAGATGATGGTCAAGTAGGATACGAGACTGGTTCTCTTAAATGCTGCAGCTATCGGGATATTATGACTAGGTCATGTATATCCGATTATAGAGACTAGTTTCCAGACATCTGATATGTGTTTCGTACGGGGCAGACACAATTCCAGCCCCATGCCTAGCACGTGATCATCTGATACTGGATCGAAATACGCAATACTACGTATACTACGCCTGATATAGATCCTTATTCCTGTAAGGATATTTCTGGAGAATTGGGAAGGCATGGCGCTTTGCTAGAAGCCAACCTTGTCTTGTAAATCGGTAAAACGTAGTACTTGGTACTTACGTGTTCGGATAGTCCGACGACCGTATTTACTGCCAACATATCCAGGGATCTCATGGGTTGCTTCCCGAAGATTCACCGATGACGTATGACTCGCACTTTTATTAATCTGGGATTAATTAGAAGAGAGAGAAAATTAATCTGGGATTAATTGAAGAGATATTTTATCTGGGATAAAATATCAATTAAAGAGAGATAACGATTAATTTGGAATTAATCGATAAAATAATATAATTGATATATTAAACGAAATTGGATTTCGACGCGGAATTAAAATTAGATTTTAATTCAGGCGACAAATTAATTTACAATTAATTTGTTAGCGACGTGAATAGTGATTTTGCTAGGCATAATCATTTAATTACGTCACAATGGAAAATTCGTTAATTTGGAATTAGTGAATTCGAGCCCGGGATTATTTGCGAGCGCATTCGCATTTCGAATTCGAGTGCGACACGCAAGTCAAATCAAACGTCAAATCATCAGTCACATCAAGCGTCTAATCATGTCACTTTGAGTGATGTGACAATTGATTGATTGAGTGATGTGAGTTGATGGTGGTGGTTGGCAAAACTTTATTGCCTTGACTTTTTGAAAAGTGGAAATGGTATATGTTTTATTTGTTTTTGGAAAACAGATAATGAAATACACAAATCCATCATTCTCTCTCTTTGTTCATGTTTTTTGGAGCCAAAAACTCATCTCTCTCTCTCGGCCATTTGGCCATTTTCTTCACTGGTTTTTCTGGGCAGAAACCGTGAGATGGGAAACAAAGTGTGGGAAATTTGTGGCAAATGTCTTGAGAGCTAGCACTCCGAGAGACATGCGAAGGTGATAGGGAAGTCCACCCAATAGCTTGGAATCGTTTGACGAAGCTTAGAGCTTGACGAAGGACGAAGATTGAAGCCGAAAACAGTGAGCTGTGACAGTGGACTGCCGAACACTCACAAGGGCAGAATTTGATTTTTGTTGCCTCTAGCGTCGCTCAACCGATCGATGTGAGTATTCCGCAACTCCTTCGTTGTATTCGCACTTGTTTCATGCTTGTTTAATGCTCTTGAGATGCTTAGAATATTCCAACATGAAGGGCAACTTTTGGGGTCATTTTGTTCTAGCTAGAACTTAAAGGAGTCAAGTGAATGTGATAAGGATACTCACATATGAGATTGGAAGCTTCAACATCCATGGAAAAGTTTTGAAACTCATCCGATCAATGTAAGTTATTCCATAAAATATCTTGATTAATTCACACACAAATCACTCTTAGAGATCTTGGCATGTTCTAGGAACATTTACAATGGTATCAGAGCGATCTAAGTTTGATTTGGATTTCTAGGGTTCATGACTTTAAATTTGGGTATTTTTACTTGGAGCATGAAAATGAGAAATTGGATGTTTGGTTGATGTTAGATGATGAGTACTTAGAGTTTTGCATCATTGGATTTGTGTAAAATTGATTAGAATAATTTTCCCAAAATCCTTATATTGGCTGAATACATGACCTAGGAATGCTCATGGTGTTTTTTGTTTTTTAAACTATTGGATGTGTTTAAATGCATGAGTTTATTGATTTGTGATTTAATTGGATTGAAATCAAAATTGGATATAAAAATGCCATGAATGCCATGAGTTATGAAGCATGTTATAATGAATTGTTTTGCTTCAATTTGTGTTGGAAATGAATTGAAAATGTAGAGCATGATTAATTGAATTAATTAAGTGTTTTGGAAGCATTAGTTTAATTAATTAATTATGGTAATTACACTTGAATTGAATTAATTTGTAATTTGGAATAATGAGTTATTTAGTTTATTGTATTTGGGCTTAATGGGCTTGGTTGGGCCAAGTATGGTTTAGGATAATTGGTTCGATCCAATTGGGCCTAAAACCACTTCTATAAAGTTCAAATATGATAATTGGGCCTTTAAGATTTTAATTGGGCCTAATGGGCCTAAATTGATTTATGGCATATGGTGATTCCTAATTGGGCCTCGGCATATTGGGTTTGACCCATAATTGCCAAAGCCCATGCCTAAAGAATTAATTAAAAGCCCATTGGACTTTAATTGAATAGTATTGGATACTAATTGGGCCTTTGAGACCCATAAAGATTGGATTTGGAATCCAAGTCCTTACGGCACATAAATAAGTGTAATTATTTAATTTGGAATTAAATATGAACTAGTATTGAATACAATTTAAATTGGATTTAAAATTGTAGTTCGATATAATTCAAGAATACGTACTTTGAGTATTTATTCTTAAACGAGTTGGACTCGCGCAAATCAAATCGTTGTTTGAACATTGGATGGTCACTAATCAAAGATTAATTAATTGGATTAGATTGATTGATAATATGCTTTGTGTGAATACTTGGATGTATGTATGAATAATGTATATCAGATGGATATTAGATAGGTGAGGGGAATTTTGGAAATTATTGTAATAAATTTAGAATTTATTAAATTGGACCTGCGTGTCCAGCATATTACCTATTTTCTCATTGTATTTCTCTTCTCACATATTCCCCTCAATGTAAATGAGGTTTCTTTAGAAGTATTATGTAATTGGGTAGAAGTATGAATAGTGCTAGCGGGACAGAGTAAATGGAGAGATTTTTTCTAGGAACAAGTTTGTTGTATATCCATCCGCATATCATTATTAAATTTTATCGCGCCTTATTATGCTTTTAGAATGCATGCTTAAGGGTGTATGATGAGACATAATTAAAGATAATAAATTGGTTTTCAAATCGCGACAAAAACCCTAATTTTATATTAAGCGTTTTTCCTTCCATTGAGTGATTCTCTCTCAAGATCCAAGATTGGCATTGGTTTGTTGGCCAAAGTCAAGACCTTTGTCCATCGTGGATGTGTTTGAATCATGAAGGCTTTGTTTCATATCGTACGCCTTGGGCAAGTTGTGATTTGTTGGCCAAAGTCAATGTCACTTCTTGTTCATCGGCCTCGATTACGAAGCTTTCCCACTATAAATGGGTCACGCTTAACTGGTTTCATTAAGCTTGTTGAGCCAAAGCCAAGGCTTAGTTGATTCAGAGGAAAAAAGTTAGGGAATATATCAGATATATTGGCATATATTGGATATATGTTTAGGACTTGGAGATCCACCTACTGGATCTAGGAATTGGATAGGATCCAATTGATCTTAGAGATCTACTTACTTAAGTTTCATACAACTATTTGGCCAAAGTCAAGGTTGTGTGTATTTAACGGGATCCTAGCCCACTAGGAAACTAGGTTTCCCGAGTACTCCATAGAGGGTTAGAGGCTGGCCGAAAAATAATGGGAGGCTAGTATTAAATTTGCAATTTCGTTTAGATACTTGCCAAAACGCGCTCATTTCATTTTTCGTCATTAAAAATTGATATATATTAGTTGGACTAATATTTAATTGTTGTTTTAATTAAACAGTTGAACTGTATTCACACTACTTCATTTATAGTTGATTATATAATTGGATTATAGTAATCAATATATTCGATTGTAACCAATTAAATAGTAGTTGATTATATAATTAGACTATAGTAATCATTATATTCGATTATACCCAAAATCGTTGATTGGATATGTTGACTATTGGAATCAAAATAATTGAAAGATTAGCGTTTAAAACATAATACTGGGTGAAAATGTCTTTAAGCGGCTTCAATTTTCAAATTGGCAATAGAATCTCAGGATAGTCCTGGGAGTCGGGAAGTTACTTTATTTGATGGAGTGACATCTCGGGCCTGATCCCGGAGTTGAGCAAATAGTGGAGCATGACCTTTGGAAGACTCATGGTGATGATAACTTTAGTGCTCAATCTGTTATGCTTGCCGCAATGACTCCTTAATTTCTTCGTCAGAACTAAGGATTAGATCCTTATAGTATGATATTGAAATTGAAGGATCTTCATAGATCTATTCTTAGATCTTAGAATTACTAATTGCAATAGAAAACTCTTGGAGAGTGTAGGGCACAGAAATTCGCGACGCTGTTTTAGGCTCGCGGCCTAGTTGGGAAGTATGAAATAACATGAGTCGCCACCCGGTGTGAATCGGGACAAAGATTTAAGGCCGCACTCACCCCTCGCAAGGGAAGACCTCAAACCGTTGGGTTCAGAATGGTCCCTTACTTATGTCACTTGTGATGATATAATTTGTGCAATAAACTAACCGAATCTATTCATCATTCATGCTCAAGGGTACTTAGATCTAACATGCTTTCATCCAAATAATTTCACGCAATGTAACACAACAAGCCTATTGAACCATTAAACCAACATGTATAAATTATTACCCAAACGCATCATAAACTAAGAACATGCATAATGAACAACCTAAACATGCTTTAACAAATAAATAACAAACTAAATTAAACCATGCTTTAAATAATGAACATATAACCTAAAGACTATAACATGCTCAAATACAAATTAGGATGAGACGAGATACGTGTATCTTAAGTGGTACGTGGCATTGTATCCCGAGTGCAGACCATACTACCGTCCATTCGGAATCGGCTATGGAATTTACGTCCGGGTTTCCATCCGATATACCAAAAAAATAGAACACATATCCCGCTCATCCAACAATCACATCATGCTTCAAACGACTCTCATGCAATTATATATCGAAATAAAAATAAAACAAAAATAAAAAAGATAAGTAGAAAGGTGCCCTCAGGTCTAACCTCTTTTGTCGTCTAAGAAAGGGCGTTACACGTCCGTTGGAAGGGTGAATGATCCGCTACTTTTTTAGTTCACCAACTCAACGTCTTTCCTCGCTGTTTTGCTGGTCGGGCTGCTGTTTCAAGTCCGTTTCGCTGCTGTTTCGCTGCTACGTTTCAGGTCACTGTCTTGGTGGTTTGGCGGACTGTTTTGGGTGATTTTGAACGCTTAGGGAGGTGCGTTTGTGGGATATTTTTAGGGAAACTTTATGGAGGTTTTTGGGGGGTTTTCTAGGTGATTTTAGGGTTGTTTTATGGGCAAAGTCGCAGCAAATACTGACCAGAACAGTAAGCTAAACTCGGCAGTTCACTAGTGCAGTGAAGCAATGGGCGCACAATTGGGGCTGCTTTTGGGGGATATTTTGCACGACTTTAAGGTTGTAAATATGGTTTATTTGAGGGTGTTTTGGGGCTGTGAATGGTGGCTAAAGACGCAGCAAAGAGGGCTTAAGTTTGGGTGTTGGGCGTGAAGGGTATAGATGAAGAAAGTGGATTTGCAGCACTAAAGGGGAATTTGGCTTGCTTGATTCGGCAATGGAGGCTTGAAGGAGATCCTTGGGCGTGCAAGGGAGGCTTAGATGAGTGTCGTAGGCGTGCTTGAGGGATATGTATGTGCTCGGTTTGTGAACGTGGGGCGTGAGGCGAGGCTTGAGGGGCATTATGGGCTGTGACGTGAGGATCAGGTGTTGCTTGAAGGTAACAGGAGAGTGTGCGTAGGGTAAGGTGGTGTGGAGGATTGAGAGAGAGCTGAGCGTGGGGTACTTGGCAACGTGAGGGTTGATGCGTATTTGGCTTGAAGTTTGAGAGGAGGGCAATAAGTGGGTTTTGTGTTTGACGTGAATTGGAGGCTATTTGTGAGGGTTTATTCTTTGTGTTCTTTTGTGAGAATGAGTCAGCCCCGGGTTTGGATGTGTGGAGAGGGTTTTTTTATAGGCCAAGGGAGGGGATTTACCTTTTTGGGGAAGGAATGAGATTTATGTATTAATTGGGGATATCTTTAATTAGTATATGATAAGGAAATCTTTTAATTAGGGGAATTGACTTGATTTGTTCTTTTTAGTTAAGGATATGATTTATTTTAATTAGGCAAGGGATCCATGGGATTTATTTAAATTGGTAGGTGATTTATTAAATTAGGAATGCGTTTTATTTAAATTAGGAATTTAATTGAATATTTTAATTTGGGAAATGAATTTTAATTTGTGACATGTGTTTTATTTAATTTAATTGGATTTATTTAGTTTGTGACATGTATTTTAAATGTTTAATTATTTAATTTGTGAGACGTGTTTTATGGTTTTGGTGTGTTTTAAAACAGAGGTCAAACGAGCAACCCGAAGCCAAACAACGAGGTTAAATCCAACGAAAATCAATTTTCCAACTTTACCCTTCCAACGTCCGTTTCCCGCGACTTTCACAACTAAAGAGGTAGTGTCTCCATACGAGACTCATCATCGGGCTGATATGCAAAAATGCAATGCCTACAGTTGCCCCCACTTTGATGGGACTTGTGCAGTGTGTGACAATGACAATCCTATCAAAGTACGTGCAATGCATTTTTTACTTACCTGGCTCGCCAGCTGCCACCTGGTCTGCCTGCTGTGCTGAGTTGATAGTGCTAAACCCCGTACCTAGGGCGTCGCGGTTGCGTCTCCGTACCTAGAGTGCCGCAGTGATGATGTTGGTTGTCTGGATGCTAACCCCGTACCTAGGGTGTCGCAGTGACGTCTCTGTACCTAAAGAGCCACAAATGTTTGAATAGTCTACATGCCGTACCTGGCGTGCTAACCCCGTACCTAGGGCGTCGCTGTGGTCTGAATGATAACCTCATACCTAGGGTGTCGCAGTGACGCCTCCGTATCTAGAGTGCCACAAATGTCTGAGTGCTAACCCCGTACCTAGGGTGTCGCAGTGACGCCTCCGTACCTAGAGTGCCACAAATGTCTAAATGCTAACCCCATACCTAGGGTGTCGCAGTGACGCCTCCGTACCTAGAGTGCCACAAATGTCTGAATGCTAACCCCGTACCTAGGGTGTCGCGGTGACGTCTCCGTACCTAGAGAGCCACAAATGTCTGATGCTGATAATGATGTGGGCCTCGCCCCCAGAGTGCCATTATCGGCTTGTCCATTCCCGGACTATATCTCTATTCTCGGAGTGCCATTCCCGGTGTGCCATTCTCGGCGTACTCATTCTTGAGCTGTCCATTCCCGGACTATATCTCCATTCTCGGAGTGCCATTCCCGGCGTGCCATTCTCGGTATGTCCATTCTCGGACTATATCTCCATTCTCGGAGTGCCATTTTCGGCGAGTGATGAGATAATGGTCCATTTCCGAACGGTGCTCCATTTCCGGAGTGCCATTTCCGGCATGCTAAACCCCATTTTCGAGGCATCACTGATATGATGATGGTCCATTTCCGAACCGTGCTCCATTTCCGGAGTGCCATTTTCGGCATGCTAAACCTCATTTCTGAGGCATCGCTGATATGATGATGGTCCATTTCCGAACCGTGCTCAATTTCCGGAGTGCCATTTTCGGCATGCTAAACCCCATTTCCGAGGCATCGCTGATGTGATGATGGTCCATTTTCGAACCATGCTCCATTTCCGGAGTGTTACTGTGATCTGGTGTGATGAGGTCCATTCCCGAACCGTCACCGTGTTGTGGTCCATTCCCGATCCGATCTCCATTCCCGGAGTGCCATTCTCGGCGTGCTCATTCCCGAGCTGTCCATTCCCGGACTGTCCATTCCCGGACTAAACTGATCTGATGTAATGTGGGCCTCGCCCCCAGAATGCGATACCCGGCAGAAACTGATTTGATGTAATGTGGGCCTCTCCCCCAGAATGCCATACCCGACAAGACTAATACTGATGTGGGTCTGGCCTCGAACTGATACTGATGTGGGCCTCGCCCCAAACTGATACTGATATGGGCCTCACCCCAAACTGATACTGACATGGGCCACGCCCCAAACTGATACTGACATGGTTCTGGCCCCGAACTGATACTGATGTGGGCCTCGCTCCCCAGACTGATACTGACATGGGCCTCGACCCTGGGACTCATCCCCAAAACTGATATTGATGTGGGCCTCGACCCTGGGTCTCATCCCCAAAACTGCTGATGTGGGCCTCGACCCAAGCTCCATCCTCAAATTGATACTGATGTGGGCCTCGCCCCAAACTGATACTGATGTGGGCCTCGGCCCTGGGATTTATTCCCGAAGACTGCTGATAATGTGGGCTTCGCCCCCTGGGATTCATTTCAAATTCTTAAGATATGGGCCTCAGTCCTTGGATTCATTCCAAATTCTGAAGATGTGGGCCTCGGCCCTGGGATTCATTCTCTGGATTCATTCCAAATTCTGACGACGTGGGCCTCGGCCCTGGGATTCATTCCCTGGATTCATTCCAAATTCTGATAAGGTGGGCCTCAGTCATGGGATTCATTCTCGAATCTGCTGATAGTGTGGGCTTCAACCCCTGGGATTCATTCCCGGACTCTGCTGATATAGGCCTCGACCCTATGACTCATATTGGTATGGGCCTCGCCTCCAAACTGATACTGATATGGGCCTCGCCCCCATGCTGACTCTAATGTGGGCCCCGCCCCATGCTGATACTGATATGGGCCTCGCCCCAAACGGATACTGATGTGGGCCTCGCCCCCATGCTCATACTGATATGGGCCTCGCCCCAAACTGAAACTGATGTGGGCCTCAGCCCTGAGACTCATCCCCAAAACTACTACTCGTATGTTCATGATTCTGGTTGGCTTGTCTTTGCCGCTTTCTCTTTTTCTTCCTTGAAACCTGTGAATACAAAACAAAACAACACAAAAAGAATGCAAACACGTTACGTGTATGCATGCATGCATGAATGAATTTCCTATTTAGTTGGGTTAGGTCTTCCGCCAGTTCTCCATGTGATTGCCCAGTCTTCTCTCTGGTCTCATGACTCAATATCTTGTTATGTCCCTGATTCACGATGTGGTAGACTGGTCGCCCCCAGTCTTGGTTTAGCTTTCTGCTCTCTGCTGTTTGTATTTGGTCAAGATGAACCATATGGTGGGGCCTTCCATATCATCATGCTATATCACATTCTACGAAATAGTCCCAATAGTTATATATATCATTGTCCTCAAAGAATGCTCAGTAATGAAACCAGAGAACCTTCAAAACACTCAATGCGACTCAAATCCAAGTCTTTGAATAAATGATCTAAGCCAGACTCAAAGTTTGTGTGCGCAAAGGTTCTTTCACAGCTTTAATCCTTAAGCAAGCCAACTCAATGATTTCGTTTCAAAAATCGGGATCGGTGGGTCAAACCAACCTAGATGTCTCAATTATATTCCGCAATTGTTGTTTCGTGCTCAATGTGGTATGGTTTTATCTTTCTTTTCCTTTGTCTCTCATTTTCATTTTTTTTTTTTTGCATTTTGAACTTTTTCTTTTTTTTCTTTTTCTCTTTTTTTTTTTCAACACACCTACCCTTTAAGGTAGCATTTCTCCTCATGGTGGTCCTAATACTCGCCCATGGGTAGCTTCACGCTTATTGGTTATAGGTGGTTTAATTCTTTTCTTTAGAGACTTTTCTTTCATTTTCAACCATACCACACATCATAACATAAGCAAATCAAGATAGATATCTAAGCAAACGGTCATTCACCGACCTACAATTTCTTCAACTAGTCACCTTGCCAACTACTCAGGTTTTCACCGCTAAGAACCTATAGTGAAGTGCTTACGAGTCTATCATAGATCAATCACTCAAAGTATCAGATAAAAGTACATCAAGAGTTTATTGTTTCTAAGGTTTCTCCTTAAAGCAACCAATTTCATCATCGGACTTATGTCTAACTATCAAAGACTAAAAACAAACAACAATTTTTTTTCTTTCTTCTTTTTTTCTTTTTTTTTTTTTTTGTTTTCTTTTTTTTTGTTTTCTTTTTTTTTGAAGGCCCCATGGTCTTTCTATCCTTGCAGTAAAGTTCTCTGTTTCTCGATTTCATTTTTCCCGATGTCAATGTTTTCTAAACTCTTCTTGACAAGTCTTCTTTTATCCTTAACCCAACGGATATCTATGATGGCTCTGTTAAGACACGATGGTTAACATGATGCATGTATGCATGAGATGCATGTGATGTATTAGACACAATATGCATGGGGTTATCAAAAGCATAAAGGGTGGCCCCTATAGGTCATACAACTTTGGTTCACATGTGGGTTTACAGGAGTGTGGACAAAGGCTCTCGTTTGACGAAGGATTACCCACAACTAGGACTCCCCACTCAAGGGTTCAAGCGACCAAGTGAGTGTACATTTTTATACCTTACAGTACGTGCCAACGAGTTACGGTGTGTGACTAACTGTCGAATGGATTTCCCGTTGTAGATTCCCCAGAGGGAGGGTGGAGCGAGGCTTTCTTAAGTACCCAAGCCCCTTAGGCTCTTATCGCTTGGTGTCAAGAATAAACAACGAGTCCTCCAAACTAGTCTGTCACAACGAGCTACAAGTAATGATTATCTCGGTGTCTTCACAGCTTTTCCTTATGAAAGGGTAGTGAGTGAAGGAAGACACCCAACCATCACCTAACTCCAACAAAGCCTTTGATTAACCCCTTTCAACTCACTATCGAAACGATTAACTAAAGCGCAAATCATAAACATCACAAGACATGATTTCGGGGCCGATTCAAAGTATCCCCAGTGGAGTCGCCAGACTATAGGACACAGAAATCGGCGATGCTGTTCTAGGCTCGCGGCCTAGTTGGGAAGTATGAAATAACATGGAGTCGCCACCCGGTGTAAATCGGGACAAAGATTTAAGGCCGCACTCACCCCTCGCAAGGGAAGACCTCAAACCGTTGGGTTCGGAATGGTCCCTTACTTATGTCACTTGTGATGACATAATTTGTGCAATAAACTAACC
>SKCR01004751.1:0-26276 GCA_019454045.1 Zanthoxylum bungeanum | reverse complement strand
CACGTTATTTGTTGATTGTGAATGCCATAGAGACCACATTTCCAGCATCGTGATTTACACCTTTAGCATTTAAAATCTCCCCTACCATTAATAAATACTTCCATAAAATAGGAAATAATTCTTTCCTACTTTAATAATCAATAAAGCTGTATGAGTAAAAATCGTTATTACCAATAGGAAAGCTTTATCTATATTCTAGAAAATTACCTATTCGGTGCTTGCTCGTCTTATAACTCTTCACGGGCCTTAATATGGGAGGCTATACTATAGGTAATTCCTCAACATTCCTGCATTCCATAGAGCCTGGTGCCATCCAGCTGTTCTAAATGATAGGAGTTCGGCAAGGTTGAAGCCTGTGCTGCCGAATTGCTTCCCATTATCTGTAATAGCGGTCGAGGGGGCCTGGAAATGACATACAACATTTCTCCTCCATGCTAGCTTATCTCATATCTACGCCTGCTACCAAGGATAAATCCACCCCATAATTTTGTGAACTTACTGACATGTCCACATACACCTCTCATCTCCCGTCTTTTTCACTGACCACCAACACAAGATTGGCCAAGGCCTGCTCCTCAACAGATACCCGAGGATCATTACAGATATCATATTCATTGAGCTCTGTCGACCACATCACCAGATGACCTGATATTTTTAGACCTCACATATTTTTTGTACTAAAACGGAACTAATCGCATGTAATGAAACAGTTAAGCACACGAGTTTATCATCTAGACATGACTTAGCCAGAATGAGAGGTCGGTCAAGTACTTTTTGCATTGTTGAAAAGCATCATTGCTCTCCTGTTCCAATCTCAAACCTTCTCCCAAATTCTGCATCCATTATTCTGTTGATGCTTTCCTAACTATGTGGTTTCATTCCTTATACTGTTCCTCACAGATGACACCAACTTTTGATTGCTATTTTTCATTCAATGGGCAAAATTGGGAATTACCCCTCGAACAAACCTCCCCAAACTAGTGAATTTGTTTGGTTGCGGGAAATACACAAACTTGCAAGAGATAAATAATTACACAAAGGCAAGGTTTAACATGGTTAACGAAGAGTGGCTTCAACCTACATCCACGCTAGAATAGATGATAAAATTTTATTGATCTTGGGGTAAATACCGACTCGAGCTTCTAATAGAGTAATTAACTCAAATATCTCATTGGATAATGATTAACACAAGTTATCTCTCTCAATAGGATTGGGTACACGACTCACTTTCTTTTTCTATCACTAGCTTCTTTCTAGTACTCTTGCTCTCAAAGTACAATTTGCTAAATCTTAATTTTCCATTGAAAGGAACCATCCAAAAAATACCCCATTCTACAATGATTTTAACCCATTTTATGGGTTCTAAAAACCCATTTACAACCGACGCTGATATCATCTTACATCATTTAATAATCATTACCATTTTACTCATTGCTTCCACTGCCATTTCTGACAACCTATGAGCTAATTGCTCTGCCACTACTTTGAACTATGGCGACCTACGATATCTGGTAGGACCCACGACTCCATTTGAATTTTTGTTTTACTATTTTCATCATTAGTCTTCTAAATGAACTCATTTTCAGGTAGGGCTTACGTCATACTGCTTTAACATGGTCTGATGTAGTTTCATCAAACTTCCTCGAGTCAGGTTCTTCATTTTGCATAAAGGAAACATCCTCGAGTCGAGGTACTAAAACACATGAAACACCCCCGATCAACACTTCAATATGGTCTGGTTGCGACCACTATTACTTCATCTTCTGAAACTCTCCTCAGAGAGAGCACCATACTGCATACCAGGGTCGAATCTTTTCTGTAATCTTCCTCATATTGTTTGGCCTTTCTAACCATCTTGATCCGGTTGTACAACAATAAACTTTTATCGTCCCCGAGGTGATTGTTATAAAAAATTACCATAAATAGTTAATATTCTAATAAATGAATTTGTATGCCATAAACTTCAATCCCTAACTAAAAACTATCAGTAGATTAATTTTTTACACGCATTCAATGTGTTTATTAATCATGATATCTAAAGTTGAATTGATGGATTGTGTCATGGATATCATGATATCTAAACTTCCTCGAGTCAAGTTTGAATTTTATGTTCTATTTTTGTTGAATTGATGGATTGTGTCATGGATTATCACCCTACAAATAAGAATCAATTCATAAAGTTGCTGACCCAAAAATATTAATTTGTTGATTACAATTAATCTTTACATTCATTACAAGAATACGAGTTTTTAACGTTGCCACGAATCGACGCTAAAAATGACAAAATTGATGCCAAAAGTTTTGGCGTCCAAACATGGCGACGTAAAAAATCAACGATAAAGGATGGCAATAAGTTTTTAGCGTCGCTTAAGCTATATGCCGATTATCGTCGGTGAAACATATATCCAGCGAAATAGATATAACACTTTTGGAGTCGACATTATTCTATTAACGCTAAATCTATAGAAAAACATTAAAAAACAAAATTTTATTCAAATATATATATAATTATTGATATATATATATATATATATATATTAATAATGTTTTATTTTTTAAAATTTAAAAAAGTTTGAAAAAATATATATAATAAATATTTTATATTACAAAAAAAATTATTACATTAAATAAAAAAATCATATTGGATGATCGGTCGGGGTCGGTCTTGTGTCTGTCTGGCTTGGAGGAAATATGGAGGCCAACCCTACATCACTACCATGAGCAAGCGATCTCTCCACAAGCGCCAAAAGCTCACCATTTTCTGATCGTGCTATTCCTTCTCATTCTACAACTAGTATAACCGGTCTTGAGTCGGATTCAACTATTCCCTCAAGACAATGACCTCCAGTGATGAGTCGAATAATCAAGAAGTAGTTGATGGTGCCTTTCGACGAGTACCAAGCCTGATGTTGTAAGAGGCGGTATTCTGGAACATTTACGTGAAATCTCCTCATCAGCCAAAGCTTAAGCCCTGCGTAAGGTTTTATATCTGGATGTCCACCATTCGTTCCTACATTTTAAGATTCGGTGTTAGAGGAAAATTTTGAAATTTTATATAATTTATAATAATTGAAGACTTCCATAGAACTCTCGGGTGGCATCGCCTTTATTTTGAGTGTTGTGGGTGATCTAGAAAAAATCAAGTATCGAGAGAGGTTGTAACACCTCTCCCGTACTCATTTGTTGTAGAGGAAAAATATTAAATATTATTAAAATATAGTTAAGTAAATTTATATCCACTTATCTCGGTTTTTTGTCGCATATGCGGAAAATAGCTTAGAGCCTCCAATATTGTTGAACCACAGATTCTACATGTTCATTTTGTTCTGCTCACAAATTTTCTACAAAAAGAAGTTAGTTGCTATTTTTTTCAAAAAGACTACAAGATGAAATATTCTGGAAATTTAAAACTTAATAATGCGTAGATAAACTCAATCTTCATCACTAATCTCATACGGCCGATAGGAAACAGCATTAGCCATACCATGCTCGTTGAAGATGATTGAATTTCTTCGTGTGGTAGTTTAGTATTCCTTGACCATGCAGTGGTCGATGTACTTGACCATATTCGGAGTGGTCAAGTCAACATCGAACCAATCATGCATAAAAAAACACAATAGTTAAATGCTTTATTTAAAAAAATGTAAAATAAAATTGATACTTAAAATGATATTTACTGACAAGACCGCAAACAAGTCATGGCACGTCTGCTCCAATATCTTCATCCAGTACGTGTGCTGCTGAGGAGAGTCATACTGCACAATAGTCCCAATTACGAAGGTGAACTTTGGAATGTGGTAGTCTAGCTGTCTCTCTCCATTATCAGATATGCGAATCAATATTTATTTGTTTGTTGGCCTTTAAGTGACGCGCCAACTCCAAACCCCTTGTATGACCCTGAGATATTCTGACAGTGGGGGTCTGGTCAGTGGCCTGAGCAGGTTGTTCAGAGGTAGAATCTGCCATACTTTCTATGGATGGAACGGGTCTATTGTATTATTCAATGGCCATCTGAAAAAAAATATAAGATCAGTTACGCTAAATCTGAAAAATAAATTACGGCAGTGCCGTAAATTGATTCAATTAATGTGCCTTATTTGAGGCACTTAACATTGCCTCAAATGAGGTTCCAAAGTGGCTGTTTGCCTACTTGAGGCAAACAACTAAACACTTAGTGTGTCATTGGCACACCAAGTGCTTAGGATTGTACGGGAATTTCAAAATTTCTCACACAATCCTAATTTGCTATAAAAAAAAAACCAAAAATCAAAATAAATAACATACCTTTTTGATGTGCGAATCACTGTGATTGAGAGTAGAGAGATTACATTTGAGAGAATTGCCGAAATGGTTATTCTACTATGTTTATAATGAACTTTTAGTGTCGTCAAGTCTTGCAACACTAAAAATATACCTTTAGTTTCGCTGATAAGTGGCGACACTGAAATATACCTTTAGCATTGCAGTATTCAAAATCGACGCTAAATATTGAACATTTAACGTCGCCTATAGAGTAAGCGACGTTAAATGTTGAAATTAAAAATTAAAATTTTTTATTTTTCCCTCCATACGTTTTGCGTCGCCATTTGGCAACGCTAAAAACTTATGATTGAGATTTAGTGTCGCTTTTCTATCGCGATGCTAAATAGTATATATTTATTTTTTTAAATATGACATACAAAATTTTAAATTTTTACAGTTTTCAACCACTCACATAATGACTTCCTTTCAACCAAAGTAAGAATGTAACAAATAGGTGGTTTGGCATAGCATTTAGAAGTGGATCGCAAGTATAGATCTTTGCGAATCATCATATCCTGCAAGTCTAAACACGTATTTTCAGTGTCTTTTATCTTCCTCGAAAAGTTTTCATAAGGTGCCAACCAAATTTTTTGCATAGGTTTTTTCTCATTGTGCATCACATCTAAATTGCATTGCAGACTCAAACTCCCCCAGTACTTTAACTTGAAGAAAATGCTCTTTTCCCATCCAATTCAACTCTCTCTCGGAGTCGATGTCTGCGATGATCATCTTTATTATTAGGATGCTTCCCTAATGGGGTATTTGTTGGACAGTTATGGCCCATAGCATCACTATTTGTACAGATCATGGTGTTGTTGTACAAATTAACTATGTGACAAGGGAATTGCTCTTTTATCTCATTTGTAATTAGATTACCAAGATGTATAAATGATAGAAGGTCCATATGATTAGTTCCGGATTGAGATGATATGAGACAATATCAATCCACAAAGGTTTAATCCTTAAATATCCATAGTCGTAGTATTATCGAGATTGGACATCGATAATGCGGACTAGACTAGTATTACACTTGCGCGCGTTGTGGGAGCATAACGGCATGGTTCTCATATATTTGGGTATATGATACTCATGCAAGTGTAATAGGAGGTTGTGTTTACCGATGGTACGGGAACAGCTTCGCTCTGGATAGACCCCTCGGAATTCCATTGGTAGTATGACTATGTGTCTATGGAAGTCCGAATCAGGGTAGGTGTATTTGGTCTTAACCTGAGACTTGCACCGCTAATACTTGCGACAATCAATATACTTTGGTTTTGGTCGTCCAGGGCTTTAACAGGTTCTGTGTACGCCTCTTCTGGGTATATTAAGAATCGTAGTGTATTGGGTGTGATGTCGAGATAGAAGTATCACTCTAGTCATAGTGGAGATGATGATAACGTAGGATACGGAACTGGTGCTCTTATGTACTGCAGTCATCGGGATAATATGACTAGGTCATGATTATCCGATAATAGAGAGTAGTTACCAGAGATCCGATATGTGCTTCGTACGGGGCAGACATAATTCCCGCCCCAGGCCTTGCACGTGACATCCGATGCTGGATCGAAATACGCAATACTACGTATACTACGCCTGATATAGATCACATATTCCAGTAAGAATATTTCTGGAGAATTGGGTAGGCACGATGCTTTGCTAGAAGCCAACCACGTCATGTAAATCGGTAAAAATGTAGTACTGGGTACGTACGTGTTCGGATAGTCCGACGATCGGATTTACTGCCAACATATCCGTGGATCTCATGGGTCGCTTCCCGAAGATTCACCGATGACGTATGACTCGCACTTTATTAATCTGGGATTAATTATAAGAGAGAGAAAATTAATCTGGGATAATTACGGAGATATTTTATCTGGGATAAAATATTATTTAAAGAGAGAGAACGATTATTTGGAATTAATCGATAAAATAATATATTCGATATATTATACGAAATTGGATTTCGACGGGGAATTAAAATTAGATTTTAATTCGGGCGAACGAGTTAATTTAGAATTAATTCGTTAGCGACGTGAATAGTAATTTTACTAGGCAAAATTATTTAATTGAATTTGATTTAATTACGTCGCAACGAAAAATTCGTTAATTCGGAATTAGCGAACCCGAGCCCGAGAGTGTTTGCGGGCGCACTCTCATTTCGAATTCAAGTGCGGCACACAAGTCACATAAAGCATCAAACCACTAGTCACATCAGCTCAAATCACTTGTCACTTTGAGTGATTTGATGTCTAGTCACTTTTGATGTGAATAGTTGATGTGGGTTGTTGAATGCATTTAATGCATTTTTGCCTCCAAAATTGTTTTGATTTTTTGAAAAGCTTTGACCAAAATTTTTGTATATGTTTTTGGAAAAAAGTTCACACAACTCTAACCTCTCTTCTCTCTCTCCATATTCGGCCAATGGACCTTCTTCCTCTCTTCTCACCATTCGGCCTAGGGCCAATTCTTTCTCCCTTTTGGCTTGCCAAAACCGTGAGCAAGAACAAGTGAAAAGGAAAATTTATGGCAATTTTTCCTATGCTAGCACATAAAGGGTCATCCTAAGGTGATAGGGAAACCAACTTGTGAGCATGGAATCATCATTTGGAGCTTGGAGCATCAATGGAGGACATGACCGAATTTTTGGAGGAGAACAAAAAGCCCACTGCCGAGAGCTTCTAGGAGGAGCACAAGGATTTTTGTTCATCGCATCGCAGAACCGATCAATGTAAGTATGATTCCGCCATTCTTTGTTGAGTATTCACATGTGTTTCATTGCTTGAATTGATCATTGGGACTTAATAGAAACCCAACAATGGTATCAGAGCCATTTTGAGCATGAAACTTAATTAGGGTAAAATTTGGGTAAAATCAATTTGAGCAAGATTTGATAAAATTAATTGATTGAGTATGCTTGAATGATGATGTATTGAAGTTGTATATGATCAATTTCATGAAATATTGATTGGATCAATTTTTCCCCAATATGTGAGGCTTGGCCGAATATATATTAATGCCCTAATGTCATGGTATTTTTTGATTTTGATCATTGGATGAGTTGAAATCATTTGGGAAATGTTGATTGTGGATTTACCAAAATACCGAGACTTTGAAGCATGTATAATGATGTGATTTTTGATTCAAATGTGTTGGACATATGTTATGATAATGAGCATAATTAATTGAGTGAATTAGTATTTTGGAAATGTTAATTTGGTTAATAAATTATGGCTACATTTGGTTCATTTAATTATGAAATTTGGAATTTTGAAATTAAATTAATTGGGCTTAGATTTGAATTGGGCTTTTAAAGTTGTAATTGGGCTTAATGGGCTTGGTTCGGCCAAGTTGGTTTAGGCTAATTGGTTGGATCCAATTGGGCCCAAAACCATATCCATAAAGTCCAATTATGACTTAATGGACCTTTAATTTAATTGGGCCTAATGGGCCTAAATTGGTTTCTTGGCAAATAAGGGTGATTCCTTAAATGGGCTTTGGTATTTGGGTTGACCCATATTGACCAAAAGTCCATGCCTTATGAAATTAATTAAAAGCCCATTGGACTTTAAATTAAATTGACATTGGATGAATCGGGCTTTGAGACCGTAACGATTAGATTTAGAATCTAAGTCGTAAAGGCACATTAAAAGGTGTAATATTTAATTTGGAATTAAATATAGAATTAGTATTAAATACAAATTGAATTGGATTTAATTTTGTAGTTTAATATAATTCAAGAATTCGTACTTTGAGTACTTATTCGCAAAACGAGTTGACTCGCGCAAAATCAAATCGTTGTTTGAACATTGGATGGTCATTAATTATCTGATTAATTAATTGGATTAGATTGATTGATAACATGCTTGTGTGAATACATGGATGCGATGTATGAATAATGTATATCAGATGGATATTAGATGGGTGAGGGCAATTTTGGAAATTGTTGTAAGAATTTAGAATTTATTAATTGGACCTGCGTGTCCGCCTATTACCTCTTGACTCTTTGTATTTCTCTTCTCACCTATTCCCTCAATGTAAATGAGGTTTCTTTAGAAGTTTTATGTAATCGGGTAGAAGTAATACTTGTGCTAGCGGGAGAGAGGAAAAGAGAGAGATTTGTTCTAGGAACAATGTGTTAAATCCATCCGCATATCATTATTATATTTATTTATATGCGCCTTATTATGTTTTTAGAATGCATGTTTAAGGGTGTATGATGATGAGACCTTAACAAAGATAATTAATTGGTTGCCAATTTACGCGAAAAACCCTCACAACATATTAAGCGTTTTCCTTCCATTGAGTGTTCTTACTCAAGATCCAAGACTGGCATTGGTTTGTTGGCCAAAGTCAAGACCTTTGTCCGCCGCGGATGTGTTGAATCATGAAAGCTTTGTTCCATATCGGTGTCTTGTCCAAGTTGTGATTTGTTGGCAAAGTCAAGATCACTTCTTGTCCATCGACATTGATTACGAAGCTTTCCAAGGTCAATGGGTCCGCTTAACTGGGATCACTAAGTTTGTTGTGCCAAGCCAAGGCTTAGTTGATTCAGAGGAAAAAGGTTAGGCAATATATTGGATATATTGGCATATATAAGATATATGTTTCAGACTTGGATGTCCACCTACTGGATCTAGGAATTGGATATGGATCCAATTGATCTTAGAGATCTACCTAGTTAATTATCATACAATTTGTTGGCCAAAGTCAAGATTGTGTGTATTTAACGGGATCCTAGCCCACTAGGAAACAAGGTTTCCCGAGTACTCAACAGAGGGTTAGAGGCTCGCCGAAAAATAGTGGAAGGCAAGTATTAAATTTGCAATATTCGTTTAGTTACTTGCCATACGCGCTCATTTCATTTTTCATCATATAAATTAATATATTAGTTGGACTAATATTTAATGTTGTTTTATTAAACAGTTGGACTGTATTCAAACTATTTCATTATAGTTGATTAATAATTGGATTATAGTAATCAATATATTTGAATTAACTAATTTCAATTAATAGTTGATTTTATAATTGGATTATAGTAATCAATATAATTGAATTTAATCTATTAAATTATAGTCGATTATATAGTTGGACTATATTTAATCATTATAATCAATAGTACCTAAAATCGTTGATTAAATAGTTGGACTATTAGAATCAAGATAATGAAAGATTAGTGTTTAAAACATAATCCTGGGTGAAAATGTATTTAAACGACTTTAATTTTCAAATTGGGAATAAAATCTCAGGATAGTCCTGATGAACGAGAAGTTACTTTATTTGATATATAGTGACATCTCGAGGCTAAGCCTGGAGTTAAGCAATAGTAGAACATGATCTTTGGAAGATTCATGTGATGATAACTTTAGTGCTTAATCCATTATGCTTGCCAAATAGACTCCTTAATTTTTAATCAGAACTAAGGATTAGATCCTTATAGTATGATAATGAAATTGAAGGATCTTCATAGATCTATCCTTAGATCTTAGAAGTACTAATTGCAATAGATAACTCTTGGAGAGTTAATGGCTATACTCAAGGAGTCAAAGCCAGAGTTTGCAATTAGGCAAGAAGCGCAAGGCGCATCTTACTTCGACATCCAGAAGGCCAAGGCTTGGCCAAAGGCTTCTGGAGTGTGGAAAATGGGCAAAGGCAAAATCATTATAATCTTCTAGGAAGACAAAAGACATATCCCAAATGTTTGCCTAAACTGTGGCAAACGGGGTCACTGGAAGCGTGACTGCCATATGGACAAGGTAGACATGAGGAATTGAAGACGGGCAAGGCTTCGACTTCAAATATATTTGTCATAAACATGTTCACTACTAGTATTAAAATTGGATTTTAGATACTGGATGTGGTACATAAATATGTACTGTGTGCAGAATTTGCTTATTAGCAAGATACTGACTTCAGTTGAGATTAATGCGAATTAGAAACGGGACAAAGTCGCTGTTTTAACCGTAGATACCTAAGTTTAGGAACTACCCTTCGGGTGTGTACTTAAATTAGGAAACTTTTACAATGTAACTAGTTTGACTAGAAACATTATCTCTATATCAGGGTTTAGCCCGTTGCGGGTATACCTTTATATTCTAGAACACTAACTGTGTTTATTTTATAAAGATGATATTGAGATAAACACATTAGATGTGAATAACAACATTTATAGTTTGAATATAAATAAATCTCAAACATAACATGAAAAACAAATAGCTCAAACTGAGTTAATCAGTTAAGACTTAATTGTGGCATTGTTGTCTGGGACACATTAAACAAGACTCGTATATCCACACTTTCGAAGAGTGGATACTATGATAGATTTGATTCATTCAAATGATGTCTACGAATCTAGTTTATTAGGCAAAGTGCCTAAAACACCTTTACTTGGTATAAGTGTAAGTGTCATCGATCTGTTAGCCCTCACTCATAGTGACGTAAGTGGGCCCATGTCTAACTAGGCTAGAGGTGGAATGAATGAATTTTCGTGACCTTTACGGATGTGGCATCGCGTTATGGTTATGTGTTTCTTTTGAAACACGAATCGGAAACTTTTGATAAATTCAAATAGTTTCGACACGAAGTTGACAGACAGATCGACTAAAGTATTAAACATTACGGTTAGACCATGATGGAAAATACTTAAGCAATAAGTTTCTCATATACTTGAAAGAGCATAGTATTATTTCAATGAAGACTCCTCCTGGACACGTCAATATGACGGTGTGTCTGAACAGAGAAATCGAATTTTGTTGGACATAATATGGTTAATCATAAGTCGCCTTGAGCTACCATTTCCTTCAATGATAAGCTTTAAACAGTGCAAAACTTATTTTGATAAGGTTCCATAAAAATCTGTTTGAGAGACTTCATATTAGATATGAACAGGAAAGAAACTAGGTTTTCTCATTCATGAAGATTTGGGAATGCTGGGCATATGTTTGGATGATATCAAACTAGAACCCAAATCGGATAAGTGCCTAATTGTGGGTTATCCTAGGGAAACCAAAGTATAGTACTTATACAACTCACAAGAGAACAATGTAATTATTGCTCGCCATCCAGTTTTCCTAAGAGGAATACCTATATGCAGTGGTAAGTGGGAGGAAAGTAAAACTCGATGAAAATCGGAGTAATACTGTTCCAGGCACAGATTCCTTAATGGAACACCGATAGTTCATCAAGGATGAAACTATACCAATAATCTTCGAATACACAAGAATCGTGTAAGTCGGAGAGAGTCAGGAAACAAACTGGGAGGTATGGGTTTCTGATCTCACCTCGTAAATATGTCAATCTTATTGAGGAATACGAGCTGACTTAGTATGAGGAAGTGATACAAGGTATCGACTCCCTATTAAGGGAAAGTGTCAAAATGTCCGAAATGGATTCCATGTATACCAACCAAGTTTGGATACTGGTTGTTGTACCGGAAGACATTGTGCCTATTGGTACTATATAAGTCTTCTAGGAAGACATACATGGAAGGCAACATACCAACGTACTAAGCTAGGCTGATAGCGAAAAGGTATCGTTATCAACATTGTGTCGATTACGACGAAACCTTTTACTCGTTGCCATTGTTAAATCCATTTGGACAATGCTTGCTAAAACTGCATGTTTCATTATGAAATATGGCAGCTGGAATGCCAAAACTGATTTCCTTAAACGGAAACCTTTTGGAGGATGTTTATATCATCCTGACGGTTTTGTCGTACCAAAATGAGCAAACAAGGTTTGTGAGTTAATTCGATCCATGGATGGATTGAAGCGAGCATATCGTTCTTCGAATGATCGTTTTGATGTAATCATAATGGTATATGATTTAATTCAAAACGAATATGATTCTTGTGTATATAAGAGGTTAGTGGGAGCGCACTGACAGTGAAGTCGTGAATAATGATGATAAGTCATTTCTTGGAAATGATATTCCAATAATAAAATCGTGTGAAAGCTTGGCTTTCATGAAAATTCTCCGTAGATTCTTGGGAGAGACAACCTTTATCCTAGGAATAAAGATCTACTGGGATAGATCTAAAGGTTGTTAACACTCTCTGAGAACTCTTACATTGAAAAATGTACGGGAACTGTTGTCTCATATGCTTTGAGCATATGGAGTCACAATCGGGCCAATCCAAGTGATAGTCATTGGATTGATGATAAGAACATCCTTTAGTATCTTAGAGGAACTAAGGATGCTTTCTTATACTATGGAGAAGGAGAACTTGGAGTGACTGGGATCACTGTTGCAAGTTTCCTAACCGATAAAAATGACTATAAGTCGCAATAACGGTACTATAAAGTTTGAATAACGGAACAGTGAGATGGAAATCTTCCATGCAAGATACTGTTGCCGAATAAACAACAAAAGTGGATTATTGCTGCAGCTGAGGCAGCAATAGAAGCCATTTGGGTCGATAATAAATCTAATTAGATTAGATGTAGTTCTGTTAGCAGCTGAGCTAGGCTACAACACAGGCTAAAGAATTAATGGTCTCATCAAAGATCCAGATATATACTTCAATTATTCATATGATTCGTTCGGATCATACATCATGGCGATGTGATGATCGAATAAATCGCATCAGATGATAACCATGAAAATCCACTGATGAAAGCATTCATCAGCAGAATTTGAGCGAACTTACATAGTTCGGGTGTAGGACACTTGAGTGATTGGCTATAGGCCAAGTGGGAGATTGTTGGATAGTTATGGCCCATAGCATCACTATTTGTACATATCATGATGTTGTTGTATAAATTAACTATGTGACAAAGGAAATTGCCTTTTATCATTTTTATATATTACTAAGATTCATAAATGATAGAAGGTCCATATGATTACATCCGGATTGAGATGATATGAGACAGTATCAATCCACGAAGGTTTAATCATTAAATATCCTTAGTCGTAGTATTATCGAGATTGGACATCGATAATGCGAAATAGACTAGTATTACACTTGTGCGCGTTGTGGGAGCATAACAGCATAGTTCACATATATTTGGGTATATGATACTCATGCAAGTGTAATATGAGGTTGTGTTTACCGATGGTACGGGAACAGCTTCACTCTGGATAGACCCCTCGGAATCCATTGGTAGTAGACTATGTGTCTATGGAAGTCCAAATCTGGGTAGGTGTATTTGGTCTTAACCTGAGACTTGCACCGCTAATACTTGCGACAATCAATATACTTTGGTTTTGGTCGTCCAGGGCTTTAACAGGTTCTGTGTACGCCTCTTCTGGGTATATTGAGAATCGTAGTGTATTGGGTTTGATGTCGAGATGGAAGTATCACTCCAGTCATAATGGAGATGATGATCACGTAGGATACAAAACTGGTGCTCTTATGTACTGCAGTCATCGGGATAATATGACTAGGTCATGATTATCCGATAATAGAGAGTAGTTACCAGAGATCCGATATGTACTTCGTACGGGGCAGACACAATTCCAGCCCCAGGCCTTGCACGTGACATCCGATGCTGGATCGAAATACGCAATACTACGTATACTACGCCTGATATAGATCACATATTCCAGTAAGAATATTTCTGGAGAATTGGGTAGGCACGATGCTTTGGTAGAAGCCAACCATGTCTTGTAAAACGGTAAAAATGTAGTACTAGATACGTACATGTTCGGATAGTTCGATGACCGGATTTACTGCCAACATATCCGTGGATCTCATGGGTCGCATCCCGAAGATTCACCGATGACGTATGACTCGCACTTTATTAATCTGGGATTAATTACGGAGATATTTTATCTGGGATAAAATATTATTTAAAGAGAGAGAACGATTAATTTGGAATTAGTCGATAAAATAATATTGATCGATTTATTATACGAAATTGGATTTCGACGCGGAATTAAAATTAGATTTTAATTCGGGCGAACGAGTTAATTTAGAATCAATTCGTTAGCGACGTGAATACTAATTTTACTAGGCAAAATTATTTAATTGAATTTGATTTAATTACGTCGCAACGAAAAATTCGTTAATTCAGAATTAGCGAACCGAGCCCGGAAGTGTTTGCGGGCGCACTCGCATTTCGAATTCAAGTGCGGCCCACAAGTCACATCAAGCGTCAAATCACTTGTCACTTTGAGTGATTTGATGTCTAGTCACTTTTGATGTGAATAGTTGATGTGGGTTGTTGAATGCATTTAATGCATTTTTGTCTCCAAAATTGTTTTGCTTTTTTGAAAATCTTTGACCAAAATTTTGGTATATGTTTTTGGAAAACATTTCACACAACTCTAACCTTTCTTCTCTCTCTCCATATTCGGCCAAGGGGCCTTCTTCCTCTCTTCTCACCATTCGGCCTAGGGCCAATTCTTTCTCCCTTTTGGCTTGCCAAAACCGTGAGCAAGAACAAGTGAAAAGGAAAATTTGTGGCAATTTTTCCTATGCTAGCACATAAAGGGTCATCCTAAGGTGATATGGAAACCAACTTGTGAGCATGGAATCATCATTTGGAGCTTGGAGCATCAATGGAGGACATGACCGAATTTTTGGAGGAGAACAAAAAGCCCACTTCCGAGACCTTTTCGAGGAGCACAAGGATTTTTGTTCATTGCATCGCATAACCGATCAATGTAAGTATGATTCCGTCACTCTTCGTTGAGTATTCACATGTGTTTCATTGCTTGAATTGATCATTGAGACTTAATAGAAACCAAACAGTATTTACGAGAGTCTTTATTGTTGGCAAAGTATGTCAAATCCAGATAATCTATTGGTCCATGTTTTTAGTGTTAGACAACGTTAAATAATTTACTTCTCCTCAGGGATGGCTTATGTTTAAAAATCTTCCTTGATCATATATATAATTTTTTTTTGCAAACATTGGGAGATGTAACACCCTCACACACTAGACATGCCATATAACCCTTAATACTCCACCCAGTTAGAGAACCATAAGTTGGAAAGTCGTCGTTAATAGTCTGCAATAAAGCCGCATGCATTTGAAATATTGCTCAGTGACTGTTTAATTGGTAGTTACACCGATATTCCACTATGTATGCAACTCTTCAATCAACAGCCTCAAGTAAACATCAATATCATTACTGTGGGAACGTAGACTCAGTAGAAGCAATGATAGGAATATGAAATGGTCTTTCATACATTTCCTTGGTGGTACGTTATATGGTACAATTACAACATGCCACATGTTGTAGGAGATATAAATGTTTCTAAAAGGATTGAAACCATCAGATGCGAGGCCAAGCCTTACATTACGTGAGTCCTCAGCGAAATAATGTCAAAGTCTTGCCACTCAGTTGCATCAGCAGATGTGGGCATTTTATTTTTACGCATAGCCCAATGACGAGTCTCATATGGGGTAACCACCTGAAATATTATAAAGTTGCAAGGTTAAATGTTGAAAAGGAAGGGAACTACAGAGAATTTAGAAAAATTAGCCATGTTCCGGCCAGACGTCACCTATGTCAGTCTAACATGTCTGGCTGGACATATATATGAACCCTAAATCCAGTCGAATATATGACAATTGTCAGTGAGTATGCATATTGTCAATCAATAGGATCATGGATCTGATTATATCCGGCCATACATATATTTTAAATAAATGTTTGGCCGGAAATGTATTGAGCCATCAGTTAGTGTCCAGATTTTCAATTACTGAAATCACGGACCTGATTAATGTCCGACCGATGTATATCTCAAAGTAAATATTTGACTAGACATAGATCGAGTTGTAGCTGATGCTACAGATTGGCAATCAATGGAGACATGAAGGAGATTTGATTTCCCCTTCCCTTTTCAAACTAGTTTGGGCACTATAAATTAGTGCCAAAACTCTTCACAAGCGAGGTTGGAATGATTAGTGGGAAAACTCTGAATCATAAAATTTGAGAAAAACCTGATAAAGAAATAGTAAGGAAATCCCGTGGGTCCCCTAACATTCCCCTATTTCCGACGAGTAATTCGGCGATTATCCAAGCTTTAGAAGCGCTTTCTGAGATAGCTACACTTAAAGGTATGACATGATGACCCCATAAACTTTATTTTATGATTATTTTCTAATTTCAAAATTCCAATTACCGAAATCACGGACTTGATTAATGTCTGATCGGACCTATATCTCAAAATAAATATCCAACCGAACATAAATTGAGTCGTAGCTGGCATTGCATATGGGCAGTCATAAGAGACATGAAGGGGATTTGATCTCCCCTTCCTTTTTCAGTCTTAGTTTGGGCACTATAAATTAGTGCCCAAACTCTTCTGAATGGGAGGATGGAATGATTTATGGAAAAACTCTGAATTATGAAATTTGAGAGAGAACTTGAGAGAAAATAGTAAGGAAGTCCTGTGAGTCCTCTGACGTTATCTTCTTCCCGACAAGTAATTCAACTATCATCAAAGATTTCAGATGTGTTTTCCGAGACAGCTACATTTAAAAGGTACGACTTGAGGGTCCTATAACATTTATTTTCTACGTATATGCACCACTGTGCTGAAATCGTATCTCCGACCGGACTTGATATATGTCCGGTCGGACATACAATTGTCATAAAAATATATGGCCAAATGATGCAAACATCCAGCTGTATTACTATTTTTTTAGTTAGTACTATTTTACCGCTTTATAGTTATTTTCCCAGTTTTTTACAATCGCTTTAATTATTATCTTGTTTATGGTCAGTTTGTTATCAATATGTATATTCTGTTTTTTTTACCTTCCTGGTCCACGAAGGATATCCAGCCATACCAATGATATATCCGGCCAGATATTCCTAACATCAAATATATCTAGCCGGATCCAATTATTATTATTTTCCTTTGGTATATAAGATGGAAACCCGGAAAGAAATTCCATAGCTGATTCCGAATGGACAGTAGAATGGTTTGTACTCGGGATACGATTCCACTTACCACTGGGAAATAATTATACGAAAGGTTGGTTATGTTGTTTCTTGCCTGTTACTAGAGCAATGCATGCTTCTGTGTTTGTTATCAATCTGGTTCATGTGGAAAATCTAGCCAGACCTTTGGTATATCTAGTAAGACATCTTATATGCGAAACAGGGAGACATGTATCTATTATTGTTTACTTATTGTTTTATTCATGTTGTTATTCTAGTTACTTATTTTTTTATTCATGTTATTATGCTTACAATCTTCTTATTACTACTTTATTAGTACTGATAGTTATGTATGTATTTTTGACTTTTTGATTTACAAATATATCTGCCATTAATGCTTTATTGGTACTGATAGTTATGTATGTATTAATTAGTTGTGCTATTGTATGCTTCACATCACTGTTGTGTGATTTTATATTATAAGACATAACTTTGCCTCTCTTCAAACATTAGTATTATACTGGCATCAATGAGGGACAATTCCAAACCCTAATGAGTTTAAGGTCAGGCCTTGCAAGGGGTGTAGTGGGATCTTAAATCATTCCCAGTGTTTCATACTGGGTGGATATTGGGTTTCTAAGGTCATCCCAAGCTCTTGGGAATGGTTTCTCTATTACCTTGTATGATTCCTTTAAGTGCTAGCTTTGGAAATTTTTGCAACAAAAATTTCCTTTTGTTCTTGCAAGTCTCGGCAAAAGAGAGAAAATGGGAAGAGAGAGAGCTTTTTGATATTTTGTAATTGTTTTTCTAAGAACCTAATACAAAAAATTCCTCACCAATTTTGGTATATGCTTTTCCAAAAAGCTAAACAAATTTTGGAGGGAAAAAACCATTTAATGCCTCCAACTACCCGCATCAATCATAAAGTGACTAGATGTCTATCACCAAAAAGTTGACATGACTTCCATCACTGAAGTGACAATTGATGTGACATGTGAGGTGACTTGTGGGCCCCACTAGATTCAAAATCGGAGTGGGCCCGCAAACACATCCCAGGCTCGGGTTCGTAATTCCGAATTAACGAATTTTCCGTTGCGACTTAATTAATCAAATTTAATTAAATAATTATGCCTAGGAAAATTATCGTTAAAGTCGCTCACGAATTAATTCTAAATTAATTCATTCGCCCGAATTAAAATCCAATTTAATTTCGCGTCGAAATCCAATTCATTTAATATATCGAATATTATTTTATCGATTAATTCTGAATTTTATCCGAGATAAAATCTCTTCGTAATTCATCCTAGATTAATTATGTTCGAATCATACAATCATCGGTGAATCTTCGGGAAAACCAATAGCGACCAATGGATCTTGATATGTTGGTAGTAAATCTGGTCGTCAGACTATCCGAACACGTGCGTACCTCGTACCACGTTTTTACCGATTTACGAGACATGGTTGGCTTCTAGCAAAGCACTGTGCCTACCCAATTCTCCAGAAATATTCTTAAAGGAATATATAATCTTTGTCAGGCGTAATATACGTAGTATTGCGTATTGCGATCCAGTATTAGATGTCACATGCAAGGCCTGGGGCTGGAATAGTGTCCGCCCCGTACGAAGCATATATCGGATCACTAGTAACTAGTCTCTTTAATCGGATAATCATTACCTTGTCTTTTTATCATGATGGTTACAACACATTAGAGTACCAGTTCTGTATCCCTGCGTGATCATCATCTCCATATGACTGAAGTGATACTTCTATCTTGACATCACACCCAATACACTAGGATTCTCAATAAACCCAGAAGAGGCGTACACAAAACCTGTTAAATTCCTGGACGACCAAAACCAAAGCGTACTGATTGTCGCAAGTACTAGCGATGCAAGTCTCAGGTTAAGACCAAATACACCTACCCTGATTTGAATTCCCATAGACACATAGTAATACTACCAATGGGATTCGGAGGGGTCTATCCAGAGTGAAGCTGTTTCCGTACCATCGGTAAACACAAACTCCTATCACACTTGCATAAGTATCCAATACTTAAATATATGAGAACTATGATGTTACACTTCCATAACATGCACTAGTGCAATACTAGTCTATTCCACATTATCGATGTCCAGTTCGATAATACTACGACTAGGGGTATTTAATGATTAAACCTTTATGGATTGATTTTGTCTCATATCTTATAATCCAGAACTAATCATAAGGACTTTTATCATTTATATATTCAAGTAATCAAATTACAAAATGATAAAATGCAATCTCCATTGTCAAATAGTTAATTTGTACAATAACCATAATGTCTTTTACAAATACTGACTCTATGGGTCATAATTGTCCACATTGGAGACTCATTTATTATCCAAGTAATCCCATATGGGCTATTCGTACTCTCTACGGGCTGCGAGCCCAACAGTATCATAGTTACCGGTATGATAGGCATAGCGGCAAACTCAGCTTCACTCGTATAGATGGCGACGATAATAGGGATAGAGAATCCCCCTTGAAAAATGTCTTATAGTATTCATGGCGAGATAAAGGTTAACCATATCTTCATTAGTTTGTATACCCTTCTAAACCCCGATGGCGTTACATATCGAGAAATCACTTTCACTCAAGGCGGTGGATCGTTATGTGATGATAAACATCACTTGTTGGCACATATCTTTTGGAATAAAAAAATGTGCGTTTATCGGTAGATTGAACCCTTGGGTGGGGAGACCTAATTATTAGATAGTTATGACCCATAACATCACTATTTGTATAGATCATTGTGTTGTTGTTGTTCAGTTTCAATCAAGTCCCAAGATCATAGATTAAGCATGAAACAATATGAATACACATCAAAAGAGGTGCGGAAAAAACTCACATTGATCGGTTGGATGCTACGAAGACCAAAAACGCACTGTCTTCTCCTAGCTCGGTAGTGGGCTGCGTAAATGGTGGACTACTCGGCAGTGGCTTGTCTTCCTCCTCCAAGAAACGACCATGGGTGTCCTCCATTGAAGCTCCAAGCTCCAAGCTCACAAACTCACTGCCCTAACACCTTGGTATGCTTCCTAGAGTGTGCTAGCACCTTGATCTTGCAACAAAATCAAGTCTTTCTCCTATTGGACTCACGGTTTTTCTACAAAACCAGTGAAGAAACGTGAAGAAGAAGAGAGGAAATAGAAGAGAGTTTTAACTCCAAAAGCCTAATACCGAAAATGGAAGAGAGAGAATGAGTGGGAAATGAAAAAATTGTATTAGGTTTTATAATTTCCAAAATTAATAAAACATATACCACTTTTTTTTAATTTCCAAAAGCAAGCATTAAATGCCTTGCCATCATCTCAAATCAACTCACATCAATCTCTCAAATGTCACATCACTCAAAGTGACATGTGATTTGACGCTTGATGTGACTAATGATTTGACGCTTGATTTGACTTGCGTGCCGCACTCGAATTCGAAATGCGAATGCGCTCGCAAACGATCACGGGTTCGGGTTCGCTAATTCCAAATTAACGAATTTTCCGTTGCGTCGTAATTAAATGATTACGCCTAGCAAAATCACTATTCACATCGCTAACGAATTAATTCTAAATTAATTAAAGTGAGTAAGAGTTAAAATCTAATTTTAATTCCGCGTCGAAATCCAATTTCGTATAATATATCAAATATATTATTTTACCGATTAATTCCAAATTAATCGTTCTCTCTCCTTAATGATATTTTATCCCACATAAAATATCTCCGCAATTAATCCCAGAATAATTTTCTCTCTCATTAAATTAATCCCAGATTAATTAAAGTGCGAGTCATACGTCATCGGTGAATCTTTGGGGAGCGACCCATGAGATCTCCGGATATGTTGGCAGTAAATCAGGTCGTCGGACTATCCGAACACGTAATTACCTCGTAATACATTTACATCGATTCACAAGACAAAGTTGGCTTCTAGCAAAGCGCCATGCCTACCCAATTCTCCAGAAACATGCTTACAGGAATAAGAGATCTATATAAGGCGTAGTATACGTGGTATTGCATATTTCGATCCAGTATCAGATGATCAAGTGCTAGGCCTGGGGCTGGAATTGTGTCTGCCCCGTACGAAGCACATGTCGGATGTCTGGTAACTAGTCTCTATATCGGATAACTATGACCTAGTCATATTATCCCGATGACGGTAGTACTTAAGAGAACCAGTACCGTATCCTACGTGACCATCATCTCCATATGACTGGAGTGACACTTCCGTCTTGACATCACACCCAACACACTACGATTCTCAATATACCCAGCATTGGCGTACACAGAACCTGTTAAAGCCCTGGACGACCTCAACCAAAGTATATTGATTGTCGCAAGTATTAGCGGTGCAAGTCTTAGGTTAAGACCAAATACACCCACCCTGATTTCGGACTTCCATAGACACATAGTCATACTACCAATGGAATTCCGAATGGGTCTGATCCAGAGTGAAGCTGTTTCCCATACCATCGGTAAAAAACAACCTCCTATTACACTTGCATGAGTATCCTATACCCAAATATACGAGAACTATGCCGTTGTGCCCTCACAACATGAACAAGTGCAATACTAGTCTTTTGCGTATTTATCGATGTCAAATCTCGATAATACTCTGACTAGGGATATTTAATGATTTATCCTTCGTGGACTGATACTGTCTCATATCATTCTCAGTCCAGGAACAAATCATATGGACCTCCTATCATTTATATATCTAGGTTATCTAATCACAAATGATAAGAGTGCAATCTCTTTGTCACATAGTTAATTTGTACAACAACACTATGATCTGTACAAATAGTGACGCAATGGGTCATAATTGTCCAACAATCTCCCATTTGGCCTATAGCCAGTCACTCGAGTGTCTAACACCCGAACTATGTACGGTTCGCTCAAATTGCTGAGAAAAGGTTTTCGTCAGCGGATTCTCATGATTATCATCTGATGCGATTTATTCGATCATCACATCGCCACGATGTATGATCCGAATGAATCAGATGAATATCGAAGTATTTATCTAAATCGTTGATGAGACCATTAATTCTTTAGCATGTGGTGAAGCCTAGCTCAGCTGCTAAGAGAACTATATCTAATCTAATTAGATTTTATCGACCCCAGAAGGCTTCTATTGCTGCCTCAGCTGCATCAATAATCCGAATTTGTTGTTTATTCGGTAACAATATCTTGCTTGGAAGATTTCCAGCTCACTGTACCATTATTCAAACTGTATAGTACCGTTGTTACGACTTATAGTCATTATCATGAAAGCCAAGCTTTCACCGATAATATTATGGGAATATCATTTCCAAGAAATGATGTGTTATCATTATTTAAGGACAGCCACTGTCAGTGCGCTCCCACTAACCCTCTTATATACACAAGAATCATTTTCGTTTTGAATTAAATCATACTCCATTATGATTACATCAAAACGATAATTCCAAGAACCTATGCTTGCCTCAATCCAAACATGGATCGAATAACCTGCAAACCTTGTTTGCTAGTTTTGGTACGACAAAACCGCCAGGATGTTGTAAACATCCTCCAAAAGGTTTCCTTTTCAGGAAAGCGATTTTCCCGTTAAGCTGACATATTTCATCTATGAAACATGCAGCAATAGCAAGCATTATCCAAATGGATTAACCGTGGCAACAATTAAAAGGTTGAATCGAAATCAACACAATGTTGATAATGATACCTTTCCGGCTTTCCGTTAAAAGCCTAGCTTTATACATTGGTATGTTGCCATCCATGTATGTCTTCCTGGAAGACCTATACAGTACCATTAGGCACAATGCCTTGCAGTACATCAATTAGTGTCCAAACTTGTTGACATATATGGAATCCATTTCGGACTCATGACACTTTGTCATAATAGGGAGTCGATACCTTGTATCACTTCCTCATACGTAGTCAGTTGGTATACCCCAGGTTGTTTTCTGAATCTCTCCGACATACGCGGTTCTTGTGTATACGAAGATTAATGGTAATAGTTTCATCTTTGATGAACTATTTGTGTTCCATTAGGAATCGGTGCCTGGAATAGTATTACTCCGATTTTTCATCGAGTTTTACTATCCTCCCACTTACCACTACATATCGGTATTCCTCTCAGGAAAACCGCATGGTGAGCAACAATCCAATTGTTCTCAATGTTAGTTATTATCTAGGTCCCAAGATCAAACAAGACATGAAATTAATGTGCGAATACACCAACGAAGATAGCGGAATACTTACATTGATCGGTTATGTCGATTTGAAGACGAATCAAGCCATAAAGCCCACTGCCTTGCTCACGCCACTGTGCAGATTTGGTCACTGGTTTGAGCTAATTTGGGTCTCATTTCGAAGCTCCAAACTCCGTCGGATGAGTCCCGCCTCATGGGTGAACCTCCCTAACACCTTCGTAATAGTCGCAAGTGTGCTAGCACTTGGATTTGTCCATGAAAAATCCACTCTTTGCCTCCCCAAAGCTCACGCCTGTGAGCTGTGCAGTGAAGAGAAGAGAAGCCCTAAGGGCGTGAAAAACTAAAAGGTGTAAATGGATTAATTGTATAAATGATTTACAAGAATGACTTATATATTTTCCAAAAATAATAAGCCTTTTCCATTTATTTTATCCAATAAAATCTATGTAAATCAATTACACATCCATCAAGGTTACTATTCCACCCACTTGCATCACTATTCACATGTCACTTTAATAAAGTGATTTGATGTGTGTCTTTCACTCAATCCATCAATCAATCAATCAATCAATCAATCACTCAAAGTGACTTTTGATTTGACGCTTGATGTGACGATTGATTTGACGCTTGATGTGACTTGCGTCGCCGCACTCGAATTCGAAATACGAATGCGCTCGCAATCACTCTCGGGCTCGGGTTCGCTAATTCTCAATTAGTGAATTTTCCGTTGCGTCGTAATTAAATGATTACGCCTAGCGAATTCACTATTCACGTCGCTAACGAATTAATTCTAAATTAATTCGTTCGCCCGAATTAAAATCTAATTTTAATTCCGCGTCGAAATCTAATTTCGTTTAATATATCGAATATATTAATTTACCGATTAATTCCAAATTAATCAATCTCTCTCTCTAGACGATATTTTATCCCAGATAAAATATCCGTAATTAATCCCAGATTAATTTTCTCTTTCTTCTATATAATCCCAGATTATTAATGAGTGCGAGTTATGCGTCATCGGTGCATTATCGGGAAGCAACCATGAGATCCCCAGATACGTTGGTAGTAAATACGGTCGTCGGTGTATCCGAATCACGTACGTACCAAGTACTACGTTCTACCGATTTACGAGACAAGGTCGGCTCCTAGCAAAGCACGATGTCTACCAAATTCTTCGGTCATATTCATCTAAGAATATTAAGATCTGTATCAAGCGTAGTATACCATTGTATTGTGCATATCGGCCCAATATCGGATAGTCACGTGCTAGGGCTGGGGCTGGATAAGTGTCTGCCCCGTCCGAAACACATATCGGATGTATGGTAACATAGTCTCTATAATCAGATATTCATGACCTGGTCACAATATCCCGATTGGATGCGCATCACTCAAGAGCACTAGTACCGTATCCTGCGTGACATCATCTCCACTATGACTGAAGTGATACTTCCATCTTGACATCACACCCAATACACTACGACTCTCTGATAAACCCAGAAGTGGTGTATGCAGAACCGGTTAAAGCCCTGTACCACCAAGACCAAAGTCTATCGATTATCGTAAGTATTAGCGATGTAAGTCTCAGGTTAAGACTATACACACCTACCTTGAATTCGGCCTCCCATAGACACATAGTCATAATACCAATGGGATTCCGATGGGTCTATCCAGAGCGAAGCTGTTTCCCGTACCATCGGTGTGAAACACGACCTCCTATCGCACTTGCATAAGTATCCGATACTTATATATATGAAACTATGCCGTTGTGCCCTCACAACGCACACAAGTGCAATACTAGCCTATTCCGCATTATCGATGTCCAGTCTCGATAATACTCCGGCTAGGGATATTTAATGATTAAACCTTCGGGGATTGATACTATCTCATATCATTCTCAATCCAATAATTAATCATAGGGACCTCTCTTCATTTATATATCTATGGTGATCTAATCACAAATGATGAGAGTGCAATTTCCTTGTCACATAGTTAATTTGCTACAACAACACAATGATCTGTGCAAATAGTGACGCTGTGGGTCATTTTGTCCAACAATCTCCCACTTGGCACATAGCCAGTCACTCAAGTGTCCCACACCCGAACTATGTACGGTTCGTTCAAATTGTTGAGGAAAGGTTTTCGTCAGCGGATTTGTTTAATAATCGTCTGACGCGATTTATACGATCATCACATCGCCACGATGTATGATCCGAACGAATCAGATGATATAGAAGTATATATCTGGATCGTCGATGAGACCTTTAATTTCTTAGCATGTGCTGACGCCTAGCTCAGCTGCTAACAGAATTATATCTAATCAAATTAGATTTATTTTCGATCCAAATGGCTTCTATTGCTGCCTCAGCTGCAGCAATAATCTGCATTTGTTGTTTATTCAGCAACAATTATCTTGCTCGGAATTTCCAGCTCACTGTCCCAGTGTTCAAACTTTTATAGTACCGTAGTATTTAATTGTTTGGAAACTTGCAGCAGTGATCCCAGTCACTTCAAGTTCTCTTTCTCCATAGTTTAAGATATCATCTTTAGTTCTCTGAGATACTAACAGATGTTCTTAACTTCAATCCAGTGACTGTCACTTGGATTGACCTGATCGTGACTCCATATGCTCGAAGCGTATGAGACACAATACAAGTACATTTAAATGTACAATTTCCCAGAGAGTGTTAACAACTCCAAATTTATCCCAGTAGATCTTTATTCCTCGAATAAAGGTTGTTACTCCCCAGAATTCTACGGAGAATTCTCTATTGAAAGCCAAGCTTTCATCAATTGCTATATGGGAATTTAACTGTCAGTGCGCTCTCCCACTAACCTCCTTATATACATAAGAATTATTTCGTTTTGAGTCAAATCATAAACTATTATGATTATTTCAAAACGACAGTTCCAAGAACCTTATG